>KK118251.1:318175-359324 GCA_000611955.2 Stegodyphus mimosarum | reverse complement strand
GGTTCTAACAGACAAATCTAGAATTGTTTAAAACTTCAAGCATAATGTTAAGAAAATTTTTTTCAACCGGGTTGATATATTTGTGATAAATAATTGCTAAATAAAAAGTAGCTTTTATTTTGTTTACTTTTATTTTATTCTGTTATTTATTAATATGACTTCTGTTTGTTGCTCTTTTTTAGTATATGTTATGGTTTTCCTATATCTGATAGAATTAATCTAAAAGCCTAAGAGACATAAAGTGTTACTGTGTTTGAAAGTAACTATAAAGTCTTGGAAAGGTTTATTTATTTATTTTTTTTTTAAATTTTTTTATTTAAGCATAAACTTCGAACGCAAAATCAAGCTCCTGTGCTAACAAAGTCAACCATAACTCATAAAGATGCAAATAAAGTAAAAATCATATTTTTATTTAAAACATTAACTGCACAATTTTAAGTTTAGTTTAAGCTGGCTCAGAACTTCTAACTGGTGTATCAAATTCAAATGTTGGCAGTGATAATGCAAAGCCAAATAATTACAAACTTATCCTGCAAAAAAGCAGAAACACAGCCTACTGTACTATCCACAAACCTCAGCTTAAATATTACTCTGATTGATTTGTATTCTGGTGAGGAAGCAGAAAGGGGAAGTTGTAGTAAACATAAGTAAGTTGTTGTCTGAAATTATAAACAGCTGGTTATTTCCAAATAATAACCTTGTAATATTATCACCTGCAGTTTGTTGTGAAGGACTTGTATATAAAAGTTAATTATATGTAGAATGTTTACTTGAAATTCATATTAAATTAATTTTATATTGTTTAATGTAATGCATCATACATGGACATTGCACAACATTTCCTGTTTACGGTATGTTATAAATTTTACATTTCACTTTTGATATTCAAGTTGATGGCAAATAAGATGACATTTTATAATTTTAATCCAGAAATTTCTTCTTTCATTCATTTTGCTTTTTTACTTGAGTTCCACATTTTTGCACTTAACAATCCAGAATTCAGCTTTTACTGAGCTTTCTGGATAGTGAAATTTTTTCCTTAAATTTTTCCTAAATTTAAGGACAAATTTTCATTCCTTTCTAAATTTTTTCCTAAACATGTTATGAAATTGTTTTAAATATTAATTTGAATTGTGTTTAGTGAAAATATCAGAAAATACACAACAATAAATTTCTGTAACTTTATGAAGAATTTAACTGTCAAATAATGCTTGATGAATGAAATTTTTAAGTTTATTACTTCTAAGAAATGTTTGGTATGTATTTAAGAAACTTTTAACCTAGATGCACCCTTTTATCAAAAATGTTGTTTAAACCGGAATTCAAGTTTAAGTTAAGAGTATACAGTATCAAAATTAGGAAATGACAAACTTATAAAGGTAATAAAGATCTCTAATTATACAGCTTCCTCTGTTTTTTATTTTTACAGTTTATAAATGTTACCATTTAGAAATTTAATTTCACTTTCCTCTAAGAAATCAAAATGATCATTATCATTCAAATATCAAAATTCACATAAATCAATCAAAGAAGGAGTATTCAAAAGTATAGAATTTCAATAATGTATACAACCAATTAAAAACAACCCTCTTCTTATTTAAATTAAATAAACATTTCTTAAAAACTAAGCAATAATATGTGTTAAAAAAAAAGGTGAATTTAGGCCTTTAAACAGAACTGAAATTGCAGTATCTATCTCAGATTTTTGGGTACATGCGATCACAGCACCATTTAACAGAATGTCATAAGATTTTAACTCAGAAAATGCATTTAAAACCTTTAAAGATATTCTATGATGCCAGTGTTTTATCTTATTGCATCATAATTGGCATGTATGGAGTATAGGAACTTTTAGCTTCTAGAAATTTGTCTGACCATTCATTGAATATCAGGTGTAAAATATACAGATAACCTTTATACCATATCACAATTTATTAATTATACTAATGCTATACTTATGTGCTACCAATTTCAGTTATTTTAATTTTGATGCAAATCTTTTTACAGGAGAGTTACAAAAAGAGATTGGACCTGAAATTCGAAATTTATCACAAATTGTCTTTAGACAGGTACATTTGTTTAATTTTTTATATTGTAAAAAAAATAGAAATATGTATATATTTTAATTTGCATTTTTACAAAGAGAATGCATGTCCTTAGAATCACTGATTTCACCGATCTGTGCATAATTCTAGAGGGCCTTAAATGGCATTTATGTATTAGGTACAACCACCTTATTAGAAGTCATAAAGTTTCCAGAATATTGCCAAACCCTGGCAACTATGCACGTAATAATTATTCTGTTTTAATAAGCATCATTGGCATTTTTATCTATGTCCTTTTTCATGCATTCCAGATTCCAATGGCTTTTATATATAAATTGTGTTACTTTTTGTTTTAAACTCAGTTTTAAAATATGCACTAATATGGTTTTCCTGCAATGAAGGAAATCCTGTAAATATTCTCCAGGAATATGTATTTTGCTGCAAAATTTGTTACTAGAAGCAGTTCTTTGAATCTATTATTAAAGTGATCACCAGGAAATGTTTGCCAGAATAACAGAAACTAAAACCGGCAAAAAAGTAGATTTATTAATATTTTGGATGAATACATTTTTCAAATGTAAAATATGCATATAGCAATAAATAATGTTTTGCAAATATTAGTTACCATTCTTCTTCTGTAGAAAATTGCCATACTTTAACAAGGGGATTACATTAAAATTAAATAAAGTAAATATCTATGTGAAGTAAGAATTTGCACCTCTCAAGCATAACCAGAAAACCAAGGGTGAAAATTCTGAAGAGCATTCACATCACTTAACTTTTTTTTAATGGCCTTGTGGTGCCAGGAACTAGCAGTCGTCAACTTAGATTCCAACACTGGCAGCATTATTTTTACTTTTATTATTCATTATTTTTTATATTAAAAGAAAACTATTTTTAAGCAATTAATGTGAAAAATTAGGCTAAAATTTCAGAACTTACTAGTGGCACCATCCATGAGTCAAAGTCCTAGACAAAAAGTTACATAGAACTAAAATCTTATAAAAAGAGATTACAAACAATAGATTGTACAATAGATGTAAACAATAGATGTAAATATTGGAGAATATTTTAAAAGTGATCATTAAATTAGTTTCATTTAGCAGCTACACTTCCAGAAAATATCGTGTAACACAGCATAAAATTTGGTTGGTTTTAATATACTGTTGCTATAGCCTGTCTCCTTTTGTGTTACAATTCCACTCCAGTTATTTTCCATTTGTATTTCATTAAACATCTGTAAGGATATTTTATTTCATTTTTAATTTTATCCTCTTATAGCATTCACATGACATCAGGCTTTTCTTTAATGTGCAATAAAAGATTTGTTATTTTTCTGATGTTATAATATATCTTATGAAGCATGAAGTGGAAGCATTTTGATAGGGGAGATATTTTTTAATATTTATGAAGAATCCTTTGACTTGTAAATACATTTTTGACAAAGGAAAATAAGTTCAAGTAATTAAAAATTATATTTTTATGAAATTTTTACTATGTCATTTTTTTTTCTCTGTCTTAAAAATACTTTTCTGAAATAAGACTTTTTCCCAAAACAAACTTTGTGGTAATAAAAAAATTAAATCTTCATTCTAATAAAAAAAATAAAAGAATATGTCTGCTAAAATCAATATAGCCAGCTGCAAGTTTTCAACTGACACTGAACTTGCGACAATAAGACTCTGGCTAAGTGGGGCCACCAGTGGCCGAGTGGTAAAGTCTCTTAACTCTGTAATTCGGTCCAGGGTTCGAATCCCAGCAAATGGGCTGGCTGCGGGTGACTTTTCATGGTTCTCTGCCCCACGTGTATACCAGCCAGTTCAGGAAGTCCTCCATGAAGGCATCCCTCCTCTTAGGCAGGTAGCCCTCAAATACTTTACCATAATCAAATAAACCAAACCAGCATATGGATAAGCTGTTAGAGAATTGACATAGGTAAGGAAATTAAATGATAGGAGTATTAATTAAAGCTTTAGCTTCAGTTTTCTTGTTTATGTTTGAGAAATGTACATTGCCATAATCAAATAAACCAAACCAACATATGGCTAAGCTATTAGAGAATTTGCATAGGTGAGAAAATTAAATGATAGGAATATTATTTAAAGCTTTAGCCTCAGTTTTCTTTCTTATGTTTGAGAAATATACATTAGTACTTCATGTTAAGTTCTGTATCATAATTCGGAATTTGGACAGAATCGGTGAGTTCAAGAACATGTGCTTCACTCCATGTCAATTTTTTTGATAAATGTCTTATTATTTATTTTTTGCTAGGATGAGATTATTGAAATATTGCTTAAGTATTTAAAAAAAGAAGACAGTTTAGCTTTGGATGCTGTACTGGAGTAAGTATATATATTTATCTATTTATTTTTGTTTAGTTTTTAGCCAACACTGAATATATCTAAAACATTTTATGGATTTCTTTTCTCAATATGCTATTTTATTTAAATCATTTAAAATAAGCACTTTATGTGTTGAATTTATTATGCCAAAAGATTTTGAAGCACTTTTTGGTAATTTGGAAATCTGTAAATAATATTAAGAGCCCTTCATGTGTTTTATACTGTATTATTAATTTGAAAACTTATAATTCTTTTCAGTTTTTTTAACTTGTTCAATATTAATATTACCAACAAAAAATACTGCTCACTATAGTTCTGATACCTATCTTAAATACCATCAATAGTTCTGCTTTGATTTTTAGGACAATTTAAGATTTTCTTGCAAATATGATTTGTTTCTCATTTTCAAAAAATGATTACGTAGCATTAATAAAATTAACACAGGGACAAATATTTTAATCAAATTAAAACACATATAAATAAAATCAAAGACTTACAATTTCTGAGAATAACAATGGATTAAAATAATGTGAATTAAAGTGCTGCTTAATTGTGAACTGTTAACTCTTTTCGGCATGCTACTTTTTAAATTTGAAATTTCAGTGACAAAAAAAGAAAAAAGTGGTAGACAGTCTAATCAGGTCTAGAGGGGTACACAGGTAAAATTTTGTAAAAATAACACTTAAGTTTTAATTCTATGGGGTGTTCGAAGTGGGCTCATTGAATGAATAGAGCTTTGGAACGAGCAATAAAGTATAAGATTTTGCCTACGACTAAAAAATACTAGTGATTACTGTAGCGGATTGAGCATTATCCAGAGTGCACCACGAGGAGGCCTGCTATTCTACACATACAAAAAAAAAAGCTCTTCTTGGTTATTTGATGATTAAATGTGTATAAATGAAAAAAAAGTAACTTGGCTATATGATATTTACATTACATTTCGTATTTATACTTTCGTCTATTTTTTCATAGTGGTACTTTTCGAAGCAAGTGATACCACCTTTAAAAAAGCACAACACCGCACTGCATGTTTTGCACATGACCAGGATCCGTATTGAATTCACTATCTAAAGGCAATTCGTTTAGAACTTTCAATGCTTCAGAAATGGTTAGCTGTGATTCAGTTGTAAAATAATTAAAAATCAGGAAAAAAATAAACTAATATTATATCTACAATTAAGAAATTATAAACTATAAAATAAAATTAAATAAACATCTACAACTCAAAACTATCAAAACGTAAAGCTAACAAACTTCGTTCAATGAAAGCGAAGATAAAAAGAGAATTGCTCTAGTGAAAAATCAAAGAGCTAACTTATAAAACTATCGCTGACCTTCACAAAAACTCCCCAACAATTTCTTAGTTGATGACCAAACCTCCCCTCTCCCCCCCCCCAGAAAAAAAGAAAAGCAGGAAATGAAACACAGATGTGCACCCTCCTTTTTATTGTCAATGAACTCAATGAAGAAAATACTGCAGAGAAACAAAGATCCAGTTGTTGATCTGGTCCTGGTGTTTCAGTGATCCCACTCTGGGTACACCAAATGTTTGTTATTCGATTTCAGGAGAGATTTCAAGGTAAAAATTAAAAAATAATATAGAATAAAGAAATCAGCATATAGCCAAGAAAATAACAAAAAAATTTCTTTTCAAATAATTTCTTTTACATCCTAAAAAATTTTGGAAGATTTTGAAAAATGAGGGTCTTTAAAAACTAAACATGGCTAAAATGGGTGGACTGTTTTTTTATTGTGCTGCCATCTAATGTAAATAAAGAAGGTAAAAGTAACCTATAAAGCCTTTTCCATTCAATTTTTCTGTGTGTACAGAGGGAATGGGCACACCATGCCAGAAAATGTTAACAGAGCAATGCTTAACTATTCACAGTAAAGTAACTCTTAGATAGGACCTTGGAAGGAAAATGCTGTCTTTTTAAAGCCACCTTCTAGAATTTCTAAGAGCAAAATCGATAGGAATAATTTTATAACTTAATAATAATAGAAATCCTAACCACTAAGGTTTAATCCTTAATTCTATCTGCTTACATCTATCTACCAATCTGACTATCATTTCACTGTCTCAGGTAAAGTTTTGAATTAAAATCAAATTCAGCAAGTAATTGACACATATGCTGTTGTGGTATGCATTACCTTCAACCAAAGAGAATTAATTTTAAAGAAAAGTTGGTTTTTTAGTACGAATAATTCAAGAACAGTATTCTTTAATATAGTTGTAAAAATCAGGCCTGGCCAGCTCATTTCCTAAGCATCTGCACCTAAAAGTGCTGTTGCTTATACGGTGGGAGTGATCTGTCATATCCTTCTTGGATAAAGTGAAACCATTAGTTTAGATTGTTGGACTGCTGACCTCCATGAAATGCATCACAAACATTTCCATAGATTTCCAACAACTGTTAATAGACATGGTGTCTTACTGGGGGACTTCAGATTTTTCCTCAGTCTCACAGTAGATCACCCAATGTCCCACTGTTTAATTTTTTAGCCTATATTAAGGAAAATGTTTTTAAGCAATAAATGAAATTTACTGAATTGTTGAAACTTAAATAAGGCAAATTTAATTCTCCTACTTCTAATGATTTTCAGAATAATTTCTCTTATTAAATTTTATTTCATCTGAATTGCACTTTTTTCGTTTTGCATTTTATTGATCTTATTAAATTTCAAGTGTGACATTCTAAGTGTCTAAAACTACTGTAGACATTTGTAGATTTTTATATGAATATTCAATCAGTTACTATAAGTGTTTTATTTTACTTCAATATATCATAATTACTAAGTTTATCCTCACAAATACTTTGTGTATTAATTATAAATTGTATTTTTGTAATATTTAAAAGTATTGTAATAATTAAAAGCTTTATTTTACTCCTTGGGATTTAGTCAGTATAGAAGTGTAAGAAAATTTTAAAATGAATTTAGTCTAGGAACATAAAATTTAAACTATCTAATTAAAGACTCATATATTGTACATCAGAATTGTATTATAAATACTTCAGTATCCAGAATCATTCATTATAAAGTGAATTAAAGTCAGTTTGAAGTTCTTTTGAAATGGTGTAATTGCACAGCATAAAAAACCTAATTTCTTCCAATTTTTAAGATTTCATTATTGGCAGCTGTGATGTTACATGACAGTGCTCACCTACATTTCATACAAAGAATAGCACATTATATAATATATTTGTAATTATTTTGCTTAATTTTTCATATGCTGTGATTTTTCAAAATTTCCATAATGTAAAATTTTGTTCCAAATGCTTACCTTTTTCCTAGGTTGACTGTTGCCTTAGCAAGAGACCTGCAATTTGACTTCTATCCTCATTTTCCTAAATTTTTCTCGGCCATCACCTTGCATCTGTCTACAAAAGATACAGAACTTTTGGAAAAACTGTTTACATGTTTGGCCTATCTTTTCAAATTTTTATGGAGGTACATGGTGAAAGACATGAAGAATGTGTATAGGTAACCATTATTTTTTCTTTCTCATAATAGAATGAGTACACAAGAAAATATGTTTACTTGTCCAGAGCAGTGGATATGTAGAATATTTTGATTCTTTTTAGTGTCAATTTATCTATTTTTCTCTCATTATGAAAAAGAACACTAGTACTGCATATTTTCTTTAAAAAGTCTTCTTGGTAATTTTGAGATTATTAGTGTATGTCACTTTTGAAGAGCTGTTAAACCCTGGGGATTTTTTGTTCTTTTTCATCTGTTTTACTGCAAAGAATTAAATGGTTTAAATGAAAATTTGATATCCCAACTTCTGTGTAAGATGTAAGTAATGCAGGGCTATTTGGTAAAATGTTTTCTTAAAACTGAAATTATTCATTTTTAACAGATTTAAAATATTACTCTAAGAAACATTCCCTTTTTAAATGCATATATTTAATATACATGTATTGCATAAATTTTTTTAAAAGTTGATTAGTTGTTTAAGGGCAGTTTTAAATATTAATAAAATATGAAAATACTAGGCATTAAATATGAAATAATTAAAACAAATGCGGAATAACTGAGTATTAAAACTTAATAGAAGTTTTTGAAGAAATGTTAATAAAATTTTCAAGTTGTATGTTATCTTTAATTTTATTGAAGACAGATTATTATTAACTTTTTTTATTAACAAACTTGTTCTTTAGGTTATTTTCATCTTTGTTGAGGGAATCAAATAGGGAACATATTAG
Source organism: Stegodyphus mimosarum (assembly GCA_000611955.2). NCBI lineage: Eukaryota > Metazoa > Arthropoda > Arachnida > Araneae > Eresidae > Stegodyphus > Stegodyphus mimosarum. The sequence continues at coordinate 350,726 of KK118251.1, read as the reverse complement.
GATATTTGCTGTTGAAAGTTTTGCTTTTCTTATAAGGAAGGTGAGCATAATTATATCCAGTATTATTTTTCTGTTTTAAATCTATAAAAAAATGCATGAGAATGACTTTAAAAAATTCTTGCAGGTGCAAGATAAAGAAGACCTCTTTAGTTTCATATTTAAAGAATTGCAGTTAAAACCTGAGGTATTTATTGATCTCCTATTCCTTTCTGAGTATTCTATTTTTTTTAAAGGTTTTTAAAGTAATTCTGTAAAGTTCACTAAATTAAATTGCATAACATTTTTATGGGAGATTTTTAATATATTTTATGTCATACATATTTAATTTCTAAAACTCTTTCTTTTTTACCAACCATTTTAAAAGTAAAAAGTTGTTGATACATCTATCAACAACTTTTTACTTTTAAAATGGTTGAAAATGGTTACAACAAGTGAAAAATTGTGTTTTTCTAATTTTTAATTTATAGTATTGATTGAATTAGATTCTGATTTTAATTTGATGTTAAAATGATTAATTATATATATTAATTTGCTTTTGATGCTAACTTATATAAGTAATACAAGATTGATAAATAGTGATGTTAAAAATACTATAATTCGATCCATTTTTTAATTATTTAATCAATTTGATATTCTGGTATACCAACTGATGCTTAATTTCATTTTATTTGCATTTTTAGGAAAGAGATTACGGTCTCATATGCAGCATTCTTTTTCTTTTTGCTGTATTTTCTGTATTTGTTTTTTTTTTTTTTTTTACAGCATTCAATAGGAGTTGGCCAGCTCTTTTTTGAAGTAGTCAAAGGTGTGAAGGAGCAATTTCACAGTTGCACAGAAAATGTATGTGCTTCATTTTTAATTCCTGGAACATTAAAAAAAAAACTTAATTATTTTTCTTCATTTGTATGCATATAAATTGTCTAAAAATAGAAAAGTTATTGTTTATTATCCATATTAACTTTTAATTTTGTTTTTCTAAAAAATATTAAATAAGTATTTTATATTACATATTTAAATTAGTTTTATATGTTAATATATATTATAAAGACTATCCAGAGCAAAGAAAAGATTTTGATTTTCATGCACAGAAATAGCGTAGCTGTATTAATTCCCCCTGCCTATCTATAAGGCAGTTATTGGCTTATTTTGCGTCAATGTATTAAAAAAGTTTGTTTTGTTTTGTTTTGTTGTTGTTGTCATGTCACTGTTTCAAAGTTAGAATTATTTCCTGTTCGTAAGTTCATTTCTTAGGTTGATATCTATAATAAATCATGTGGAGTACACAGATAGAAACAAATATTGTTTTATGTGGCATACACAGACAGAGACACCTTTTGTTAAACCAAATTTATTCTTTTAGATAAAGACGTTAGGGCAATATGAATAATGATATGGCATAACCAGATTAAATTGAACAAATTGAATCACACATAAGAAGATCCTTGATGGATCTGTCTATAAAATCACTTATGAATTATAAGATCTCATTAAAAAATGTTTGCATACTAGCCCTAGTTTATTTTTGTAATAACTTTCAGACATTGGTACACAATCATTTCAGACTCCTAAATTCTCTCAGCGACTGCTAAGAGTTTCCTTCTAGTTGCATGACTGGGCAGGATTTGCCTTCTGTTTTCTTCCTAGACTTGGCCCTTCACATCATCTACCCCTTCATATTTCTCCCAGGTATGATTGTGGTCTGGATTTGTTACTTTCTCAAACCCAGAATTTCCAGATTTGTGATGTGTTCACTCATGGTATTTCTCAAATTTTATTTTAGATAAAATATATCATTCAGAGATTGCATAAACTGAAAACGCTTAGACCCTTTAAACAGTTAACACCAGAGATATTTAGACAGTTGTATTGTACAGAAACAAGAGCAACTTGTATTGTGAACTTTTGGGCTGAGAGAAAATGGAAAACAGAAATACTCAGTATTTTCAAAACTGATTAAATCTATTTTAACTTACTTCCATGAACTTACTTTGAAAGTTCATTTAATTATACAACTGATAAAAACATTGAACATCCTTCAGCTCTGTTAGCCTAGCTGTGGAGACTAAAATATTTATTATTTTTATTATACAAAAATATATGCGATGCTTGAGGGCAGAAAATCCTTTTGAAGACCCTATTGGTAAAGATTGTGGGAATAACTTATGGAATAATTGGACAACTGACCAAAATTCATTATATTCCATGGACCATTCTATTCTTTCTAGCAGTTCCTCATCTGTAGCATCTGTTGGTATGTATACTTCAAGTTCTAATCTGACATCTAAAGGTTCAACTGAAAAACCACTGTCTGCATCAAAAGGGCTTACTGATCATAATGAACTTTAAATTGCTAGGAAAAGAAAATATGTATGCTAAACCCCCCCTCCAAAAAAAAGGAAGCTAAACATAACAATTATTTGCAAAATGTTGAGTAACCAAAAAAGTTAATAACTGTGGGAAATGAGTAGTAAGAACATAAATTAATTTTTAGTAAATTAAATATAGATATATATTTTTGCTAATGAAACTATTTGAAGATATTTGCATATAACTATATATATGTGTATATATCACATTAATATTCTGAGTAATTTGAAAGCATGCTGGATTTTTACTCTATAGTATTTTTCAGTGTTTCTGTATGGGAATTGCAATCATCCCTTTTCTTCTTTCGGACCCTTCATTGCTTCTTCCAGAATCTCTCTTCTTATCTTATTCACCACCATCCATGGGATTATATCTTCCTCCCCCCCCCCAACCTTTCTCTTCATTGGCCAAAGTACCCTGGCACTAGCATTTCATGGCACTTTTCATTCATTTGTCACCCTACTCTCTCACCTCAAAGTGAGTGGAAAAGTGGCAAGAAGTGGTTGCCAAATGGCTTAACGATATGTGATAAGAGGGGCCACTATGGCTGCTATAAAATACTTTTCCAAGTGTGGGGAGGTTTCATGCGGTCGCGGACACTTAGCCGACGGGACACTTAACCGACACCAGTTAGCCGACAAGACATTTAGCCGACAGGGACACTTAGCCGACATGGACATTTAGCTGACATGGACATTTAACCGACACGGACATTTAGCCGACACGGACAGTTAGCCCACGCGCACAATTAGCCCACAGGATATTTAGCCGACAGGACATTTGTCCAAGACAGAGAGTTACCCGTCAGAACATTTAGCTACGCAACATTTAACTGTCAAGACATTTAGTCGACAGGACACTAAGCCGACAGTGACGTTTTAGCTCACACGTACGAACTAATTATTTAATCTTACTATGAATTACGAAATTTCTCAACTTATCCGTAAATTCAATATTTAAGTAATATTTTCACTATCAGTAAAATTCATTTTTCGATTCTTAAAGATCTCATATGTGGTTATAATTATTGTGTCAATTTAGCATTGTGTGATATTTATCGTCTTGTTTGGTGTATATTGGCCAAATTAAAAAAGCGCTGAAATTTCTCGTCAAGGAATATGAATTAAATTTTGAAAGGAAAAAAGAATTTTTTTTACCTAAATACGGCGGTCACTTAATTACATTTTAATATGAGAGCTTCAAAAATGATCCGTAAAGTTTTTCATTTAATTAATGGGGTCCTTTTGAATACTTTCACATCATTAATAATTTTTCTTGTTTACTTAATGATATTAATTACACATATTAATTACTTAATGAAATTATTAATAATTAATTAAATGATTAATAAATAATAATTAATTATTAATCATTAATGAAATGATTAATTACGTATATTAATTACTTAATGAAATGATTAATGATGTGAAAGTGTTCAAAGAAACCCAGTTGATTAAATGAAGAAACTTTACGAACAATTTCAGCAGATACCATATTAAAATGCAACTAAGTGACCGTCGTGACGTAAGTGAAAAATTATTTTTTCCTTTCGAAAATTAAATCATATTCCCTGAGCAGAAATTTCAACACTTTTTCAATTTGGCTGCATGCCAGCTAAACGTCACTGTCGGCGTAGTGTCCTGTTGACTAAATGGCTTGACAGTTCAGTGTCTCGTACCTAAATGTCCTGTCGGCTAACTTTCCGTGTCGACTAAATGTCCTGTCGGCTAAGTGTCCATGTCGGCTAAGTGTCACGGACCCGGTTTCATGTGCCTTGCACAAATGGCATCAACCTGTATCCATCATCTGCATATCATATCATAACAGTTTTCATATACACTCACGTTTGTGAAAATTGCAACACCATGAAGGACTTACGCGAGTGAGCTGAAATTTTCAGGAAATGCAAAGTAGCGCATGATATGCAAATGATTAGAATTGCAAATCCATAGCGCATGCGTATGCTGAGCAGCGCCCTCTGAACGGCTGATGGATCCGAATAAATAGACGGCTGTAGCGAGGCATGTATGGTTATCGGTGGTTATCTGCTAGTGGTAAACGTTAACTCAATCTGTACTTATGCCTCGTCGACGAAAGAGAGCGAGATTTGAACAACTTACAGAGTTTGAACGAGGGAGAATCATCGGCCTTCGTGAAGCTGGATTGTCGTATCGTGCAGTAGCCTCTCGTGTGCAGCGTAACAGCAGCACAGTGATGCGCGTTTGGAAGCAGTGGACGGACGAGTGTCGGACAACTCGGAAATCCGGGAGTGGACCCCGAAATGTGACGTCAGCTCGCGATGATAGACACCTGGTCCGCATGGCGCGGACGGACCGTACAGCTTCCTCTAGACAATTGGCAGCACTGTGGTCAATAGCTACAGGTGTTTCATTGTGTGCTTCATCAATTCGTAGACGTCTGCTGCAGTGTGGACTGCGCGCACGGACTCCTTTATACAGGATCCCCCTAACGCACGACCATCGCCGCCTGCGGCTACAATGGGCCAATCAGCATAGAGACTGGCGTGCTGATTGGCAGCATGTCGTGTTTTCTGACGAATCCCGCTTTAATTTGTGGTACCATGATGGCCGCATTCGTGTCAGACGCTATGCCGGTGAACGCCACCTTCCGGAGTGCATTATCGAACGCCACAGTGGACGAACACCCGGAGTTATGGTCTGGGGCGCCATAGCATATCATAGACGATCTCAATTGCTACGAATTGTGGGCAATCTGAACAGCAACCGGTATATCCGTGAAGTTCTACAGCCCGAAGCTGTTCCCTTCCTTCAAAGCTTGCCAGGCGCTGTATTTCAACAGGACAATGCCCGCCCTCATACTGCTCGGATTGTTAAATCCTTCTTTGCAGCGCAGCAGGTACAGCTTCTTCCTTGGCCTGCGTGTTCCCCGGATATGTCGCCAATTGAACATGTGTGGGATGTCATTGGTCGGCGTCTTGCTCGTGATCCTCGTCCTGTTGCGTCTGCAGACGAACTTTGGGTACGCGTACAAACGATATGGAATGCTCTTCCTCAGTCAGACATTCAAACTTTGTTTGACTCCATGCCACGTCGTGTAGCAGCACTTATTGCGGCGCGTAGTGGCCACACAAAATACTGATTCTGATCTCTTGTTCTTGTTTGTTTGCTTTGAACATTTAATCATTTATTTGTACCACTACCACTCAACTGTGTATTAAATTGCATTCAATTATGACGATTCCTTCTTGGTGTTGCAATTTTCACAAACGTGAGTGTATTACCGATATGCATAAGTCATATTAAATGAATTTAGAGTTTATTTGTCTCAAAACATCAGTAAGCGAGCAAAATTATTACAAAGAATGTCATCTTATATTCAGTCCTTATTTTGCTTAAGCTTATGTTAAACTTAAAAATAAGCTAAAATGAAGAAAAAAATACTTTAAAATGCAAAAGAATAGAAATAAAATTTTTTGTGCTGATAATACAGCCGTGAATTATGACTTTAACAGTTGCTCTCAAACGTGACTCGCTTAATCTGTGTCTTTTCGCTTAAACATTATGGATCTCATAGTTACAAGGAAAAATAAAAAAATTAACTAAAGAATTAGAAAAGAGGATGGGTCATCTGTAAATATGTAGAGATTGAAAAAGATGCAGAAGACAAACAAAGGGAGATCATTAAGAAATGAAAACTGGTGGTGGTAAAGATTTTCTTGCATATGCTATTGCACTAATGAAAGAATTTAACAGGTATGATAATAACAGAAACAAGGTAATTTCTTAAGAGTAGCTTTAATGACGTTTTAATTCCTCATTGACAAATTCTTCATGAAATACAAACAATGACATGAAAAAAGTCTGTTTATTCTTCCTTCAGCAACGTGCAACCATACCTCTGTTGGCAATTCGATAACCCAGAGGATTTACGTCTTTTACTTCATCCTTGACATATTGCTACTGAATGAGCCACACACAGACATAGCTTAACACCAGCAAAATCTTTGTTAAAGAACTAACTATGCAATGATTCTGTAAAAATTACAGGCTACATTCAAGTTTGGCTATAAATACTGTGTTTAGGAATATGCAGCAATACTTTTGTTTTCGTTCAAAACCATATTGACCTAAGTATGTGTAGTTTAACATTTGAAAAATTATTGGAATAATTTGATATCTATATGAAAAGAAAATGCATTTACTAAGTTTTACCTCTCAATGTGAACTTTTATGCCATTTAGTTATCTTTCTCATACCTAGAAAGTTTTAGCATATCAGATTCATACGTGTTAAACTATGTTATGTAAAACTGTTTCTTTTAACTGTGTTTTTCTTTGCTTCTAAAGTGTGATTGACAGATAATTTGATATTTAAACCAGTGTATAAATGTCTAATCTATTATTTTATGATTATTTAACATGAAAATTGTTTTATGTTAATTAGATTTATAAAAAAAGGCTGCATTGACATAACTTAATTATTAAAAAATATTTTTTTTTTATGTGTCAAATATATCCCTCTATATATAAATATATAAGGGATTTATTTTAGGCCAACAATAAAATAAAGGCTAGCTGTATTTGACTGTTTAAATGCATCAAGGCTATTTTTTTTTAATTCCAGTCAAAAGTTGAGTTTTGTCCATTTAATGTGATCATATAACTTAATATCGCTATCACAGTGTTTTATTCCTTAAACGTTTCTATAAATTAAGTAATTGTTATTAGAGAATTAACTTGTAACCTTATTATGAATAGTAAGAATGTTAGAATATTTAAAATTGTGTACTAAATTATGAATTAAGTCATTTTTAGTTAACTCATTTACACTTTTATATGAAACCTTTTTTTTTTTTTTAAGAAATTGACTATTTTTATTTGTTACAAAATGTTTCACATAATTTAAGTAATAAGATTTATGGCTCCTAATTATGTGTTTAAAAACATCATTTTAACATAAAATCTGTTCCATGTAAGTGTAAATTTTATTACTGTATTTTTTCTAGATTAAAAAATGTGTTCTAAATGTAACTTAACAATTACAATGTTGAATCTTTAACTCTTTTAGGTTATGAAACTCTTGTTGAAATTTTTAGGAAATGAAGATTTTACTGTGAGCTTAATTGAACAAGCTCTACAACAAATGTTACAGTCTATGGCTAAGCATACAACCCCCAAACACAGTTTTACAGTGCAGAAAATATTTTGTGTAAGTAATTGTATAGTTTATTATTATTATTGCTGAAAAGGAGTGACCTTGATTGAGGTAGATGTTTAAATGCAGTCTTTTCTGCTTACATTGCATAATTCTAGTATGTGCTAAGAATAATTCTAGCACATTGTGACATAATTTTTTTTCAGTGCAGTGCTAAGAATGGAGAACACAGAAGTGCATTTTCATCATATTACACTCTTTTATTTTTTTTTTAATCTGCTCATTGGGCTGCTTCTAAAAATTTTTGCTGTACATGGACAAAGGGCTGTTTTTGATGATGCAATGAGGAAAGGGTTTGTTAAGTTTGTGAGAGGAAATTCTAGCCTCAAAGATGATGCCTGCTCTGATGACCATTATTTGTAATCATGGACCTATTAAAAAAAGGTGTTACTGAAAATCCACGTTATCCTACTATTTCCTACCTAGTGTTTTAGGTAGGGTTTGATTTAGAAACTTCTGACTTATAGTAACAATGTAAAATGTATGCAGAAATGAAATATTTTTTGTATGTAAAATGAATAATATTAAAATTAATAAGTTCTTTGAAACATGTGATAATATTGGTATATCTTTAAGTGGGCTTTTTAATGTGTAATGTTTCTATGCATTTCCCCCTCTCCTTTTTTTCAAGTGGTAAAATTAATAGGAAAAAAGAGGTGATATTTCAAGCAGTATGGTACATGATCATTTGAAGAAGATTGGATATGTAAGCCACTATGATACATGAGTACCCTATACTTTAACAGAGCAGAATATACTTGCTAAAATTTTGGTATGTGGGTCTTTATTGAAAAGAAATAAAGGATACCCCCTTTTTTTAAGAGCTCATTATTGGAGATGAGAAGTGGGTTCTATCCAATAATGTTTCAAGAAAAGTAAACCAAAAGAAGCTCCAGTAATCATATAATATGCCAATGCTCTCAAACTCAGATTACTCACAGGTAAAATGCAAAATCTGAAAAACAGCTGACAAGCCAGAATTTTTTTTTAAACAAAATGAAATTTTTTTATCAATGAAATAAAAAAAATATAACATTATCTTAGACATTGTCTTGATTGTAGATGCTCATCAGTTGGGGTTTTTTATTGATTTTCATCTGTGAAATAAGCTGTTCATCTAATGTATTCTCAAACAAAGTGATTATTTTAAATGCAGAAATTTGTAACTGAGTGTACTTATTTTTTGTACAAACATAAGTTTATCAAATCTGCATCTTAAAACCTTTGAATATGATTTATATTACATTTTAAATTTTCAGCGACTTCAAATAATTAAAATCTTAATTAAAATTTTTCACCACTGTATTTGCAACAAATATGTAATTAAAATGCATTCACGTGTAAATTGCTTCAGGGGCTGCATGCAGCTGATAAAGCCACCAGTTTGATATCGCTGTAGTATGTGATCTACTGCTTTTAGTTAGTTATTGATTTCTTTCATGATGCCACTAAAACACGGTTTTTAATTTCGAACATGTGATAGAAAAAGAATTTGAATGTGTAATGGAAAAAGAAATAATTAAATAAACAATTTTATTGCCTTTATCTAAAAAGTAAATAACTAAAAGTGATAGATTACATACTACAGCATTACTGAACCTCCTGTAGTAACATAGAGAGGGATGTGGCATCCCAAAAAAGTAATGGTTTGTATATGGTGGGACTACAAAGGAATTTATGATTTGAATTCTTGCTACCTAATCAGAAAATAAATTCAGAAAAGCACTGTTCTCAAATGGGAAGCAAAGCACTCAGAACTTGCCAGTCATTGAGGTGTTGTCTGGGCACCATGACAATGCTCAGCCCCACATGTTAATGAAAATCACACAGAGACATGTATAATATTGTGCCTCTCACGATTTGGTGAGGATTTTGCTTAGTCATGATCACAGTAACCATAGTTACAGAAAATATGAGCTGATCTGAGGATTTGTGCACAAAGCACTGAAAGTTGTCTTGGTTTGAAGAGTATCTCATTCTAAAATTAAATTTTTAGTGTGCAATTTTTATTTTATTTTATTTTATCTACTTATTTATTTATGTTGTTGTTGTTTTTCTGGTGAGATACGAAATGAAATCTGCTGTGCAATATGGGGAGTTTTTTAATTTGTTGCATTCAAGAAAATGAGATCGTGTGTTTTTAAAATTGCAGTGTTGGAGTTCTGAAACATTTCAAGTTAGGTAAAGGTATGCTATGCTTATTCTCATCATGCAAATAAGTATAGTTCTTTATGTTATTGTAGGTATGAATAATTTGTAAATATAGCTGTATGAAGAGAATTGTATACAATGTTGTCACAGTATGTTGCAGTCAGATGAGTAAGAAATAACATCTATTGATGAGAAAATTTTGAATTTTTCTCATGGCATGTGGGATGTTTTGTGTGATCCCTCGCATTCACCAGAGCTTGCTTGCCTTCTTGAATTTTCATCTGTTCTAGTCAGTTCAAAATTCTCTGAATAGCCTGGAATTTACTTCCTTGAAGTCTGTTAAACAGCATCCCAATCATTTCTTAACAAACAAACTTAATGACTTTTAAAGTAATTGAATTTAATTTCATTTAAACTTAAATGCATGATTTTTTAAATTGAAATCTCTGTAAATGTGTCATTTCCTGTTTTAATAAGTAACGAAACTAATTCTCTCTAAAAACAATATATTTATAAGCTCTATATATAATTTGAAAAAATAATAGTCGAAAGTTAATGAAATTAAAAACTTGATTTTTCAATGGAAAGCCTTTTTCCAAAATTCAGTTTCATAATCATACTGTTATAAAGTTAAAATCTGCAGTTCAGTTACTAACTTCAATACCTATTCATAGTCTAAGGAAAAGGAATTTTTCAAAATTTTGCTGTTTGTTGATAATATTTTTCTGAAAATTGCACGGTAAAAAACTGTTATCACAGCTTTCTGTATTAGAGAATAAGTTATAACAGAAAGAATAAGGAAGTAACAACCAAACATTACATTTTTGTTATTGTAGTGAATATTTATTGATCTTTTTATGGTTTTTGAAGCCTTTATTTTCTTATAATTTACAACTTTATTTTTTGTTTTAAGTAAAATTAATTAACTAACTGAATATTTAAGTTAGGATAACACATGTATTGATAAATATGTAGCACTTCTGGCAGTTGAAATATAGACCTTTGTATAAATATTGTAGTTTACCTTTTAAAGTTATTTTTAACTGTATGCAAAAGTTTACTTGATTTTATTTAATATATAATTTCACATAAAATATGTAAATGAAGTATTCAATATTACATTTTCAAATTAATATGCCAACTCAATTCATTCTGCTACAGTAGATGAAGTGATTGAGATTCTCCCAGTTATTTTTTAAATAATTAACCTTTTATGGTAACAACTTTTTATTAACAAGAGAGTGAAATAAGCATTTAAAATCAGTATGCAGTTTGCAATTATTTATTTACCTTAAAACTGTCGACAATTAATCTATGCCTATTTCCACTGGAGGGAGTAGTCATTTTGATTACTTTTTGTGTTAACATTTATTTTCTTATCTATAAATGAATTTCTGTGATTTTTTATGAGTACTTATTTTGTTATCTAATGCATAAATTTAATTTTTATAGGATTTCATAGAAGAGTTAATAGATCAGCTTGGTGCTGAAGAAAATAAAAGGAATCTTGTGCTTGAACATCTGGATAAAGTTTTGCATCTGTTTCTCTCATGGATAAATTTCAAAAATGGAAAATTAATTTCTTCAGATAAATGTATTACCAAGGTAAATACAGTCTTATGCCTTTGTATTGCAGATTACTTCATAGAATTTTTTTATTTTTGGAAGAAATATTGATGCTATTGTTACAGTTAGACTTTAATACATACATCTAAACTTCATAGGCATTAGATTAATTAAAGTTATGCAGTAATGGTTATAAGTATTCAGCTTAAATGTTTGTAGAGCCATGGATGAGAAATGGATTATTTCACTGAAAATTATTTCTTCCTTTTATATTTGAGTTTAAAAAATATCATATAATTATATCATCTTAAATATAATTTACAATTATAATTATACAATGCTATTAATTGCATAAATTAAAACGTAGAGGGGAAAATGTGAAAAAAAAAAGAAAACTTTGAGGCAATCATTTCAGAAACAAAAGATTTGAAAAACTGTAATTTTTATTATTGCTGAATGTATTTTGATTATGGGTGTTAAAAGTAGGCAAAAATTTTAATTTCAAGTGCTAATCATGTCATTTAAGAAATAAGGTGTAAGTTTTATATTGCTTCAAGGTATATTTTAAATTATATGATTAGGATTATGTAACAAGGTAATCATTATGTAATTCAAAACGTAATAATTTTTTACTTTTAAAATTTTCTGTAAGTTCAGGAATTTTATTAAATATTTTATAGTTAATATTTAATTTCTGTTATAATTGGTAAGAACTTTGATAGTGTATTTTGAACATGTATTTTGAGAAAATAAAAAATTTATTTAAATGGGTTTTTTTTTTCAGAGTTAATTTACGAATAAATGGACAAATATGTTAATTGTATAATTTCATGAAGCTTTGTTTCATCTTATTAATTCATAAGTTGCAATTTCATGAAACTTTGTTTCATTATATTAATTCATAAGTTGCTAAAAATGACAAAAAAGGCCAATTAAGTCATGATTTTTAACTAAAGTATTAATTTTATGTGAAAACTGATATAAATTAACTGTACTATTCCATTTGTGTTACAGTGTATAATTTGAAACTGCATTAGCTTATATACCTTTTACTGTGATTTTTAAAACCTTGATTGGTTATTGTTTTTTAGGTTTTGACCAACTTGTGTAGCATAAATTCCTTACCACAATATTGCATGAAATCTGTTGCAGATATAATTTCCTCTGTAATGATTTCTGGGTGTGTGAACTTCCCAGTTGATAAAATTAATTTGATATTGACACAGGTAATAATCTTTTACGTTAATTACATGTATATATATTTTTTTATAAAGTGCTCCCCCCTCTGTTTCTCACTTTCATGTTTTCCAGTATTATTCAGTATTACTGTGTTGCCTTACATACTTATAAAAGTTTAGTGATATATGGTTAAATTTATTTTCAAATTTCTTTTTAAGATTTATTTATTATCTTTATTGTTATTTTTAGATTTATTCTCAGTCAGAAGAAATTTTCTTTCATTTCACAAGGAATATGTTCAAGTATGGAATGTTTGAAAAAGTAAGTTCTCTTTATATATGTTTAAAAATCTTCACCATGTTGTGATTATATTTAGTAGTCCATTCCATAATGCTTTGAGTAAATTTTTTATTTTGTTATATTGTTGTTAGGGTTGTGAAAGGTAATGTAATATACTAGGATACATAAAAAGGCAAACTTGACTAAGGACTTTTCTTTCTAACTTTGATATATTTAAACAATTTTGATTTCTGTATTTTCAGCAATAAAATGGTATTCCATTATGACAATAGTCTCGATATCTTTATTAAAAATTCTTGAGTAAGCATTATTTAAATATTTTTACAAGAGGAATTTTGCCTCATTTTGTATTTTATTTCTATTTCTAATCAAGTTTTGATGTTTACCTTTTTACCCTGACATTCCGAATAACGAGCAATGTGATTGTTTTGTTTGTTTTAGCATTTGTGAACTTTGAACATACTTTTCTGAAGCAGTGAGAAATGTTCATATATTGAGAATATGAATTATGTTTTGAATATGCAAATAAATCTTGTATTTTTATACCTTAAATTTTATTAACTAATCCTAAGTGTGTATATTGAAGTTTATTCTATTAACTTTATCATCAGGTCACTTATTTATATGTCTCTTCTATTAATGCAAAATTTGTATGTAGGTATATTTCTTGCATTGTAGAAAAACAGTGGTTCCTGGAGCCACCAGATTTTGAACACATGTGGTCCTTCACCTGAACATGTGCACTTCAAAGTCAATTTTGAATTTTAAATTTATTTTTTTTTATTTATTTTATGAATTTAATGAACTTTTAATTAAAAACTCAGCTATTTCAAAGCTTTATGTTGCTACCCTACAGTGTGTAAGATATTTGTCTTTGAAATTTAATCAACAAACTAAGTAATTTCAAAGCAGTAAACACAGTTCTTCATTTCTAAAATTATTAGTTGCAGTTGGATTTCTTAAAATCATTATATATTTGTTATTACAGCTTTCCTAAAAAATTAATCTACCTTTGGGGCATTTTTGGTTTTGAATTTAATTGATTAAATGAGCAAAACTATTTTTGTCTTTTAAGAAGCTAAATCTCAGCTATAGTTGCTGAAGTTTACAAAACTTACATTCATTAAATTTTTATTCCTAATTTTGCATTTGTATACATAGGACCTTCTACCGCTGCTTTTATCGTCTTGTATGAAATTGATGTCAAGTGATGATGCGAGAAAAAAGAAAAGCATTTTGCAGATTCTATCTGAAACTGTTACTTCTCTGAAGCCCATTTTAACATCTGAAAGTGATATTAAATCATTTACTAAACTATATTTGTATGCCCCAGCAAAAAACAGGTGAGTGTTTCTAATAGTTATTAAAAAGAGCTGTAAAAACAGTTTATTGAAATCAATTAGTATCAGTATTTACAAGCAAATATTTTAAATGCAGAGAGTAGTTTCATGTTAAAGAGTTTCGTATATGAATAAAGTATTATAATCTTTTTATATATAGTGTTTTAAAAGGTCACTGGTTATAAAAAACTGAAAATTTTACATATTAATATTACATTTTTAATGATATGAAGTAGAAAAACAGTGTAGCTATTCATATTTTTCATCAAGACATAATTTCTCAAAGTTTTTTTTTGGTGGGGGTATACAGTGTATATCTTTAAATGATATTATATCTTAATAATGTAGCATATATAATAGCATTTTAATGCCAATGTTTATAATTAAATTATGTATGGTTATTATATTTTCTATCCTAGGTAGTCTGAAATTGAAATGTTTATGAGCTCAATGTAATTGTGTATTTTAAGCCTTCCACTCTCCCTTCCTCAAAAAAATTTGGCAGGAATGGAAATTGTTTGAAAAATATAAATAAAAAATCAAATATGAAATTAACAATGAATAATAATGAAACTCAGAAGAATAAAAGCATATAAACATAAATCCTCTTGCATATCTTTCACAAAGCTAATTAATTTATTTATATATAACTTTCGACAAACACGCAGTTATCTGTAATGAAATATTTAGTCATGTGTAAAATATATAAGTAAAAAGCTGCCATGTAATAAAAGCCACTATGTCAGCAGTTCCCAAATCTTCTAACTTGCATAGCCCATTTCAGAATCAGCTCTGTAGTAGAGAATCTGAGATGCCTTACAATTTAATAATATTTAAGAATATGGGTAGGTTAGGTTAGGTTTGGTTATTTGAATACTGCAAAGCAGACCTATCTGTCTATTACAGGAGTAGGAAAAGGGCATAGATTGGAAGGGAAGGCAAAGTAAGGAGATATCGAAATTGTTGTGCAAATCCCATGAAATGAAATTATATTTAAAATTTTAACTTTAACATAGCTCTATTTATTCTTGACATGATATTTTCAAAAGTTAACCATATATAAAGGTTCTTCCAAATTTGAATAAAACATAACAGTTTGTTACAACAGATATTTTACATTATTCTTGAGACTAGTAAATTTTAAATTCATATAGTTAATTTGGTTTTTGCAATTTAGTCATTACATATAAGTCAATTTAAACACACATCCTTTCTCTACTTGTGTAATTTCAGTAAAGTAACAGTGAATGCATACCTTATGTTTCTTCTACTGTTTCTGTAAAAGCATTTAGAGCTTAAATTTTTTTTTGCTTCTTATTCTCCTATTTCATTCAATTTTTATTTTATTATTACTTCCTTGCACATAATAAAGGAAGTATTGTAATCACGAAAAATTCCAGGTATCATATTTCAACAAAAATATCCATTTTGACCATTATTAAATGCAATTTAATGATGTTTTTGCATGATATCTGTTTGTAAGTACAGAATAAAGCTGCCATCACACATCCGTTTGTTTTGGAAGAACGATTGTTTGAAACAGTTTTTCTGCTTTGTCACCACAGATCACTTTGGGATTAACATGTAAAGAGAAAACTGGTTCTTCATTACAAACAAGTTGATAGCTGATAATTTTCTTTTTTTTTTTTTTTTTTTTTAAGGAAGGGGAAAATTCACTTTCAGTAGCTTTCTTTCAATAGTAAACCAAGCAGAAAAAATGTCTGAAACGAGATTTTTTCGTGATATCTGTACTTATGTATGTATCATGCATAAATCCAGCATTTTGTTATATTTCTTGTGATAAGAATAAATTTTATTAACTTTTTATCAGACCTGTGCATTCGATCTGTTACAAACCCATATGCATGCAACAGTATTTTACTCTAAGGTGTAAATCAGTTACCTTTTTTCTTTTCAGCATGGGAAAGAAATGCCTGTCATCTGCTTCTGCCTGCACTGTTCTGGAGAAATTTCTTATTGAAACTCTATGCTTTGATGAACTAACAAGGAGTAATCTTCCTGAAATTTGGGCTGCACTTGTTTGCCTACCTCATATTAGGTAATATTCATTAAATAAACTCAAGATATAAAATTATTTTAATGCTTTTCTTTAAACTAAGAAGGTTGCGATTTTTTTTTTTAAGAAAGAGGAGGGAACAGAAACTGATTATTATGGGCTTATTATTATGAAATAACATAAATATATATTCTATTCTGTTATGTTACATTACAGGAGATTGCATGGGAATAATACTCTTTCACATGTAATATGAGTTAATTTGATTCAGAGGTATTACATCCAGAGTTTTGGTGACATATTGTAAAAATTCATTAAACTATCAACTACTGAAAAGTTTTCAAAAAATGAAATGTATTTTCTCCAAATTTTTGCTAGGATCTCCATTTTAGAATTTTTAATAAAGATCTCATTTTCTTGAGAAAGCTGAAACACTTTCGATATAGTTTTGAATTTATATTATATCAGAAACCTACAAATGGCTGAATGGATAAAACAAAGTCTCTTTCCTTCTCAGTTGCTAATTGATTGTCTTTATGAATTAAGATCTTCTTTTAATGATAATATGAATTGCTGTCCCTGAAATCCTTCATAAAGGTAAGATTGCTGTAACTGAATGCTTTTTTATAATTTATTAAATATCTGTCTACCTTGAAATGCCAGGACTGTGATTGAGGAACAGAGCTGACAATATTTTCAAAATTTTACTGAATCAGTCATGACTTGATTGTTGCTGTTATAAATGAAAAAAAAAAAATCTGAAAGGTTTCAGATTTTAATTACATCCAAAGGGGCGTGCGTTTATTTAACATTTTGTGTGTTACCTTTATTTATTAAATACCATGTTCTTCGCACTTAAACCATAAAATTGATTTCAAGAGCAATATCGCAAACTGATTTTAAATTGAGCATATCTTTAGAAATTTCGGTATACACTCTCACGTGTTGGAGATAAAAATATTTTTCTGTATAACGTTGGTATTGCTGGCTTTGAAATCTTTGAGTTTGTTAAGGAAAAATTCGTTAAAGTTTTAGAGAATATTGTTACGAATTTCACATTTATGTGGCTATTTATTTATAATTGTAATTAAAATTCCTTTTTATTTTCCCGTGCAATGCACACGATTTTTGAAGAGAAAGTTTTATTTTCCCGTGCAATGCAGACGATTTTTGAAGAGAAAGCTACGTCAAAAAAAAAAATAAATAAATAAATAAATAACCAACAAAGAAACATAAGGACTAAATTGAAAAGTGATACGCCGTTTTTTTGTGAAACAACGCAAAACGCCCAAACGAAAGTAATAGTCCTTTGGGACTAAATCCCTTTGGACTAAAAAAAACCAAAGGATACTGTAAATATTAATTTAAAAGGTGAAAAGGAAGTTGGTGTGTAAATACAGTTCATCTGTTGTTCTCTGGGTATAGCAGAAATGTTTAGTTTTAGTTAACATGTAGAGCAATTGAACAAAAAGTTGTCAACAAATCATATGTGTCAAGGCAGCTGTCAAGAAAAGGCTAGATTGGAAAGTCCAGAAAACATGTATTGTATATTGGCCTCCTACCGAACTGTATATAAAACAATTCTTTGGCACCTAAATATTTTGACTCTGATTATCAGTGTATAACAAAAACGTTTCTTCTTCAAACAAAACAGTGGCATTAATTCATTACCTTTTGAGCCAAGTTTTCATAAAATGTCTTCCTTTTGAAGAGGTTAGATCCTTGTTCTTGGTAATCAAAATGCATTCTCTTTTTATTTAAAGTATTTAACATATATTTTAATTCTATTGAAGATTTAAATTATTAATTTATATTGATCTTTTTTGCCTAAGTAAAAAATAAAGGAAAGGAAAAGTTACAATTCATCTTTAAATGGTCACAAGAAAAAATAAAAATAGCTAAAGTATATTATGTGATTTTAATTTGTATCTGTCATGTGTCACATTATTTGATTATTTTAGGGGATTGTATGTATGCCAAAAAATTGCATGTATCAAAATTGTTTGATTTGGTTAATCCAAAATGTGTTATCGTTATCAAAACTATTTTACAAGCGACAGACACACAAAAAGGAGTTTTTCAACAAGGTTCTTTCTTACTCCCTGCCCCCAATCGCCAATAAAACAATATAGTGGAAATAGTTTTTCCCAAATTAAAAAAAAAAAGAGCTATTTTAGAGTTTGATTACATACTCTGAAAATATTAGTTTTTTAAAACAATTTTGTTTGTTTGTTTGCAGCCCCCTAATTTGAAGGTTGCTCATTTTCATGTAAAACATAAATGAAGTGGCTCATTTTTCATCATGTTCAATAATGGGGTTATGTTTGAATATATCTAAAATTAAGAAAATATCAGAATTCCTCTTATAACTTTTTATTTTCATTTAAATCATGTAAAGTAAGTAATATGCATATCTTATTACCAGTCTCTGCCCTGTAAGAAAGAATAAATTTAATTTTTTTAGTGTTGCTAATTTTAAATTATTTAACAAAGTATGAAGCTAAGAAAATATATAAAATCAGTAATGCCGTAATTTAAATGCATGGGTATTATGTAAAATAATATTAAAAATACATAATTTTAAAAGAAGTAACAATTTCAGGAAAATAATTAGAAGTTTCCAGTTTTAAATACCTTTTTCTGGAATGTTATTGATATAAGTGGAAAGTCACAGGCAACACAACAACTTTTCTCATATAAAAATTCATTTAAGATGTACTGCAAAATTTTTTAATTATTATTAACATGATTGTTATTTTCCAGCAACTTTTAAGGTAAATGTTTTCATTTTTGATAATTTATCATTTTCAAGAAAATATTTTAATATAATGCAGACTTTAATGTATATGCTTCATCAATGAAAATCATCTCCAGTAGTGTCATGTTTTCAAAACTAAGATTTGACAGTTCACTATTCCTGCATACAGTTTACATATCAGATGTAGTTGTTGTAAAAAACTCACTTTACTTTTAAAACTAAAATTATACAAGGGGAAAAAAAAAGAGTTTAGGTTTAAATAAAAAGTGGATACCCTTTCTTGTTTTCATTCATCGATTCAGTTCCATACTCTTGCCATTAATTGCATAGATAAGTACTCTATAAAACATTTTTTCTAAACTACATAAAACAATATGTTTGTGTATGCTTCAAATCAATCAAATGCATATTAAATTAAATATTGTAATATTTTATTTAATATGCATTTGATTGATTTGATTTTTGATGTATATTTGTAACTAAAGTTTCAATGGAAGTTTTCTTCATATTTATTTTATATTGTGTTTGAATCCATGAAGAATACCAGTTTAGCTACTTGAAATACATTCATTGTTGCATAAATTTGTGATTACTTATGTGTAAATAAACTTATTTTCTATTCCTTATTTAGGTTTCTTAATATTGAATATGTATCTAAGGTACTTCAGGAATTAGCGGTGAAAATACATAAATATTTACTGTCTACGCAGTTTACTAAGCTTGACCATGCTGAAGAATGGAGTTTTACACTTTGTCAAGCATATTTTGTGTTCCTTGTCATTACAGCAGATTATGAAAAAGAAAACTGTTTTAATACAAAATTTTTCATCGACTTATTAAAGTAAGTATAGTGTGTCATATAAGCAATATAAAATTAACTAAATGCCTGTTTTGGGAGACAGAAAAATATTTTTTCAATAAATAATCAAATTCAGTTTTTTAATGCAAATAGAGTTTTCATGCACAAATTTCTAAGTAGCTACATATGTTTCAATTTCTTCTATGCATAATTATATAATTAGTTATAGATTAATTTTGATATATCCTAGTTACTGGATTGCTTCAAAATTCAGATTGTGTTAATGCTTATTACA
Organism: Stegodyphus mimosarum; assembly: GCA_000611955.2. Classification (NCBI taxonomy): domain Eukaryota; kingdom Metazoa; phylum Arthropoda; class Arachnida; order Araneae; family Eresidae; genus Stegodyphus; species Stegodyphus mimosarum. The sequence continues at coordinate 330,759 of KK118251.1, read as the reverse complement.
TGATAGAACAATTTTAACTTGACAATATTAGAATTTTCTGAAAATATTATTTATTCCAGTGTTATTTTATTGGTGTTACAGGTCAAAATATCTAGTGTTTAAAATATCTTCAATGCTGCTGCTGTGTGGTCATTTCTATTTAATGAAGCAAAAGCCACATCATTGGTTTTGTTGTTGATAATCCATACTTTTCGGATATGAGATTTTCATTGGAATAAACCTAACTTGTAAACATAACAGTATATATATCCTTCAAAAAATGTATTCATTGACACAACCAACTTAGTAGACATCACCAGATTTTCAAACATGCCAAATTTAGGCAACCATTTTTCCAGCAATCATGCTCATAACAATCTTTCATTCAAGCATTGCTGCCATATTCATGTGCATTCTTTTCTGTTGTATTCCAAGATCCAATGTTTTTTATAAACAAATTGTTATATTTTTTGCCTTAAACTTGTTTTAAAATAAGAACTTCTGAAATTTGCCAACAATGGAAGAAATGGGTGAAATTTCTGCAGTACAGAATATTGATGAAAACTGTCTAAAAGGAACAATGAGGAAATTAATTTCCTAGATAGCCACAGTTGCCGAGGCCTACATGAAACCGAGTGTAAAATTGTGGGATTTTTTTTAAGCAAAAACAGATTGCTGTGTACTTAAGGAAAAGAATAGTACAAAAAAAGAATTATGGAAAGATTTTAAGAAGAATATAAATGTTCTATTTTTAAGGTAACATGTAATACTTATTTAATAATTAAAATTTATATTTTAAATTGTAAAATATGTTTTCTTTTCATATGTTGATAATGTTTACTGACTTATGATAAATGTCGATAGTTTGGGAATGTTTGTTTAAAAAAAAAGCCCCCAAAACCACAACCTTACATCCAATAATTAAAAAAAAAAAAAAAAACCACAAAAAACCACAAACTTACATCTAATAAGTAACTTTACCTTTTCATCCGTAAAAAATTGACAAATTGCACTAAAGTGCATTAAACGTAAATACCAAGTATTCCATAGCAATTTTTTAGCTGAAGGTCTGTACTAGAAACTATTTTAAATAACTGTTATTTATTGAAAGCAATAAATAAATTGATAATTACAATTTGTATTTAATCAATGGTATGTTATTTTGGCACTTTAGGATTATTTGCATCCGTACTGAAAAGTCACATAAAGTATTCATGAGGCAAGGTAGTATGTTGCCAAAATAGATACTTGGCAACTTAGAGTATTTCAAAAAGTATATATATATGTGGTAACCTAGGTATGTGCACATTCCATGTCTGTTTTGGCCTGTTGACAATGCCAAAATATACGAATTCAAAGTTTGTGCATTTCTCTAATGTGACACTCTTAAGTGAAAAGAGATTGCTGTGTATGTGGAGACAACAGCACAAAAAGGATTCTGAACAAAAAGTGAATGTTTTATTACCAAGGTTTCTTGCTTCTGTAATTTTATTGACTGATCGCTCTTGCACGGAGTTCTTAGTATGACTCCATTTTAAAAATGGCTATTGCATTTTGTGCCTTGCTTCGCAAAAAATTATTTTACCAATTGGTTAGTTCATGGGAATGCTGTCTAGAGTCAGCAACGAGTTCACAACTTTTTGGGGAAAGATGCAAATAATCAGAGTACCATTATTTCTATGAACTCATTTTTTTATGTATTATTTGTCTATTATCACCTCTTTCTATCCACATGTACTTAGGAAGATTTTACTGAACCATCATAGTTCAAACCATTTCATCAAAGATTAATATTTTAAATCAATCTTTGATGATAATATTTTAAATTATGTAATTGCTCATAAGTTGCATTCATTCCACCACTCTCATGTCACCCCGCCCAAAAGAAAAGCTGAAAGAAAGGTTTTGTAAAGTGATGAAAATAGCCACTCATCTTCAAATAGTTTTATGGTAAATATTCAAATGACGTGCATCAGTTTCCAAAATAGTGTTCAATATGAAGGAGTATGGTGAAATGTAGGAGTAAATTGTGTACTTCACTTACATCAGTGATCTCAGCTTAGCTTTTCCCATAATATTTTTCAATAATGCAGCAAGTAGTCGTCTTTGTTTCTTATGTGTTTGTTTATCAGAATTCATTGATATAGAATTTTTATGTCTCTTTGAAGGAAACATTCCAGATCTCTTGGGGTTCTGCGCATGGTGGACTTGCATTTGAGAAGCTACAAGAAATTACCATCTCTAGAAGAGTTAGGTACAACATGTGAAGAGCTAACTTTGCATGTCATACCTAACTTGGCATCTCCTTATCATTTGGTAAGTACTTAATTCCCTCTGGATGTAAGAAATAAATTATAATAAATCTGTATCCAAATATCCAAGTTATCAAATTTGTCAAATGTTATGATCTGCAATTTTTCGTTCTAAAAATTATTTGTACCAAATTTCGTAAGCTGAAACTAATTCTGACAAAGAGTCACGCAAGTAAAAACAAGGTAAATGTATAAAGATTTATAAAAATGCGAAATACAGGACAAGTATACATAAATTTATTGTTACATAAAATATAAATAAATAAATCTATAATAACCCAAAACAAATATAAAGAAATGTTTATATATATATATATGTGTGTGTGTGTATGTCTGTGAGATATAACAAAATATGATGGCAGTGTTAAGAATAATTAGTGTCCTCAAAATTAACAACTAGGTTTTATGCTCTCCCCCTAAATTCATCTGTTCTGTCAAATTCAAGATCTTTCCATGTTACATAATGCTTGATGCAGATACCTCTTGCCCAATCAAAATAATTGTAAACCAAAACTTTTTTAACTTGGAACTGAAACTTTTGACTCCCTCCCTACTTCTTTTGAAATGCAGTGTTCTTTTTCGCTCACACTATCTTCTTGGCAAGACATATCTCTTGCGCGCTGCTGTTTACTTGCCCAAGATGAAATCGTAGTTTAAAACCCATTTATATGGAAATTATTGTATTCAACTATGATTAAAAATTATCTACCGAAAGGTGATCTGATGTGCTTGAAAATAAAGATTGTGATACTTAAGCTCAGTTGTATTAAATTAGTCATCATGCCTGTTCACTCAGCCCTATCTTCAGCCACTATCAAAAGATGCTAAAAAGTACCTGATTCCTTCTTTTACACATTAAAACATTACATATATGTGTATGTATATATATATATAAAGGAAATTAAGAAAAATCTTAAAATTATAAATACTATCTAAACCAAGTAAATAACTGTGCTTTAATAGCAAAATTATATTGCAATTAAATTGTGTTAAATCCTAAAATTATAAACTTCCAAAGTATTACAAAAGTGCAAGAAAAGTTGAGAACCATAAAGACTTCTTAACTTTTTCTTTTGCATTTTTCTAATGCTTTGGAAGGTTGTAACTTTAGTTTTCAATATAATTTAATTGCAATATATATAGAGATAGATAAATAGATATGTAAAATATAAAACATGAACGTCACTTAATTGGCAATAGACTTTTAAATTTCTAATCTAAATATAAATACAACCTCGTAGACATATGCGCTGATGCAGCATTTCTTTCCCTGCGGAAGCATTGCTTTGAGCTTTTATCCAACCATCATTTGGAACTCAAACTCATCATTTAGAACTGAGTTTATTATTATAAATATATATTACATCTTTATAGTAATCTGTGAATGAATTGTGTAAAAATTGAACTCATAAAGCAGTCATGTTTATTTTTTCATATAATTTACATTTCAGTTTCATTTACTAATACAGTTATAAAATTCTGAAAGATTTGAAAAGTAACTGTTGTTCTTTTACAGGAGCGATTATTAACTTTACAAATATTGAATGCTCTTGAGTTGTCTCCGAAACAATCTGAGGACAGGGTTTGTAGTATTTTTCATTACTCTTGTAATTATTTATATTCTTGTTTAAATTGAAGTTCTTGATAAAATTTTGATTAAAACTGTTCATATGTATGATTCCATAGCTTGATAACTAGTTTTTTTTTTTTAGTGTAATGTTGTTTTATTTATTAATTTGTTTTTATTTTAGTCTGAATCTGTTTTGAATATCTGTATTGAAGCTGAGAGAATTCCTCTAGATGTACAGTCTTACAGAGAAAAAGTGAAATGGCTTAGAAAATTGGAATATCAGTTTGTAGAAAAAAATATTCCTATTATATATGATACATTTCTGAAGAAAGTAAGTTTGCTGCTTGAAAAATTGTACTGTTTTTATTCATTGGTATGCTTTCTTAAAACAATTTTTTTTTTTTAATATATTGTAAGCTTTCATGCGAGGTATTTTTATAGTAGTTAAAATTTTATTTGGTTGGCCCACTGGTCAGGCTTAAACACTAAATTTTGGCAATTTTGTCTTCTTTTATTTTTTATGTCATTAATTTTTTTTAAATAAATATTTTGAATTCTGAAGTTTGTTTTGATTGCACTATATTTATAATTTCCCCCCTAGGTTCCTGTATATTATCTTCTAGGCAATTTATATATTAATTTTAAATTGCTATGGGATCCATCTATATCTGTATTAGAAACTTATGCTCATGGAACAACCGAAATATTTTGGAATGTCTTGGCTGAGCATTTGAGTAAAATTACAGAATTATGTGGTACGTAAAAAAGTATAGAATTTTCAGTTGAAAATCAATAAAGTAATTATTTTTTTTTTAGAAATTTAGAAGCAAAATTCATAATAAAAGTTTTTATAAATAAAAAAAAAAATAATTACTCTTTGTATTATGAATTTCCTAATTGGTTTTATGATAAAAAAAAGTTTTGTGCAAAGATTATATGCAAGATTAAGCAAAAGATTGGAAAGGATAAGGAAACTGCTGTTTGCTTGAAAAAAAGAGAGAATGAATAATATCATGCAAGTATTCCAGATAAATGTGAATTTTTTTACAGTGTCAAAACCTGTGTTGTCAAACATTTAGATATGCAGTGAAGTTTGGAATTATTTTGGAAGTTGCTGTATATTTACATATTTATACTTGTTTTGTATTGGTGTGAATTTGTGTATTTTTAATTATTTATTTTTTTATTTAATATTTATATTGCATTTAATGAATGAAATGGAATGCTTATAATCTTTGACGGTGTACAGTAATTCTAGCATAATGAAAAATAACAGTTTTCAAAAAATGCCTGGTGATAAAATTAAGTACATTTATCTTTGCTAAATTTAGCAACTTCTGTAGCTTCTGTTTTAAATCTTTAGTTTAAACATTAGTTGCAAACAGACACAAAGGTTCAAAACAATTCTACAGATTACCCCTCACTTTGTACAAATTCTGTATAAGTAAGAGGCTGCACATGGTTTTTAGAAAATCAGTAAACATCAGTCAAAATTGTGTGACTTTGTAGAAAAGCCTGTAATTTCAAAGGAATTTTTGATGGCAACTGTTGCATCAGGTTCATCTATTAATTTAAAGTCTCTTACCTGATACATCTTATTCACCAGGCTTCGAATAATCACTATCTTCCCAGTAAGAGGTTTCTTTCAAGTAAGAGGCCATCTTTACTAATTTATTCACAGAACTACTAAATTACATTATTTACAAAACAGGTACTAAATATTTTAAGACAGCTGTCTTATATATTACATTTAGCTGTTTTCTAAGGCAGAAGTTTTGTATTGATGCTTCCCACTGAGTATACGAATCTAGTCTCAGTCAGAGAAAGAAAAGGAAGAATGCCCGCCATCTAGTGGCAAAAATGGGACATCCTCCCACCTTTTGATTTTACATCAGTGAGATGGGAAAATCAAACTAAATTTCAATCATCTCAACAATAAATCAATCTTTCAATTACAACTTTTACAAATATGAAAATTAACAAATGTTTTAAAGAATGTCCCTCCTTCCAAAACGATCATGTAAGATTTGAATTGCTGAATCGTAATGTTTTGGTGATAATGGAAATCCTTGAACACAAGTGGCAGCAGTTCCTCCTAAATATGTGTTCAGGTAATTAAATTTGTCTACCTTGTTCAATGATTCATTGTTATGGAGTTAGGACTTCAAACTGTTCCAAAAATTAAGCCACTGACTACTGTCTCCATAAAATACGGGAATCGAAATTGGTAATTTAACATTAGGTGTATCTTTCGGTGTATTTAAGTTACTGTCTTGGACTGAAACTACTGAAATATTAGTGAAGTTCTTTAATCCATTTCTTAAACCTAAATTTCCATAATGCTAGCTTCTCACAATATTGTTCTGTAATTTCATATTCATTTTTGAATTCATCGGCATTCAAAACTGGTTCAATTTCTGCATCGGCATTATATAGTGTTTAGGTTTTAGCGTTCAACTGTTCTAACTATTCTTCAAGCTCATTAACAGTAACTTTTGATTTATCTAATTCACTTTCGATTTTCTTAAATAGTTTTGTAATGGCAGTTCTTAAGATACTTCTTTTCTTTTTTAATTTATTTACTTTCTCTTCTGCCATTTTTGTTTTAGATATAAGCACATGCACAATATATACGTTTCATGAAAATGAAATGCTTAACTCTTACTTAGAAAACAAAATTATTCTTTTGCTGAATACTTCAAGAACAATAATTAAAATCTTCAAATATAATACTCAACATTTAACTTCAATTTTATTAGAACTTTCCAAAACCTGGCGTTCCTGTTCAGGCGCCATAAAAATGTTGCATCAGGTTCATCTATTACAAAAGTAATTTAAAGTCTCTTACCTGATGCATCTACTTCACCAGGCTTCTAATAATCACTATCTTCTCAGTAGAGAAGACAGAGGTTTCTTTCAAGTAAGAAGCCATCTTGTCTTTACTGATTTATTCACAGAACTGCTAAATTACATTATTTACAAAATAGGTAGTAAATATTTTAAGACAGCTGTCTTATATATAACGTTTAGCTGTTTTCTAAGGTAGAAGTTTTGTATTGACGCTCCCCACTGAGCATTCGAATCTAGTCTCGTTCTCATACCTCAGTCGGAAAAAGAAAAGGAAGAATGCCCGACATCTACTAGCAAGAATGGGACAGCAAGCATTGATAATTTTTAACATGATGTGCACCCGAAATTTTTTGTGATTACTTCCTTTACCTTTTATGGCATCTGTATGTATGTATCTTGCATTAGTCAAAAACAAACATTGAAATTTTGTATGTGGAACTGCTATAACATGTAGTTGTACACCTCTCTTTTTGGTAGTAATCAGCCGCACCAAAAATATATAAATATATATATATACGTATAATACCCACTCTGTTACTTGGCTCCATGAGCTCAGCTTTTTTAATTCTTATATATTGGTAAATTGGGCATTTTTTGCTTTAAAAATTATTGAATTATGTTGTTCTCATCTTCCAGTTAAGTTTTTTTATGCCTTTAGTTAATCTGCATGCAATAGTTGTAGAACTATCATCAATTGTAACAATTGCAATCAGCTATGGGATTATCAGCAACTAAGCCTAATTTTTTTTGCTATAGCAGCCATATTTCTTTACATTTGAAACTTAGCGGAATAGTGAATTATCAATCTAGAGAAACTAAACTTTGCAACAATAAAGATAACGTTGTCTTTTATTATTGCAAATTAAATAATAATTAATCCATTCTGGAATTATCATTTAGTTATTAAATTATCCCATGTATTGACTCAGCATAGCATCCACAACAAATTGGGTCAGTTTTGTGCACCAAAAATCTGTCTTCTTGCCTGCTGGCCAAATTGCTTGTTTTTGCATAGAAACTCTAATTTTAATTGTAATAATTGTTCTTGAAATTGTTTTAACTGTATTCATGTTTTACATTTTTCAATTTTTAATAAATATATTTTGAGATTTTGTCGCAAAATGAGAACTGAATTAAAATTGAATGAGAAGTATATCACTAATGAAATTCGAGGAAATAAGTTTAAATGAAATGCAGAAAAAATTGTGTATAATTTAATATTCCTTACAAGGAAGTCATGTGGTGTACACATCAGATTTATTAACGTGATGATCATGATTTTAAGTGGTTTGGATCACATTTCTCCTGATAGATGTATTATAGTTTATGAAATATATTTTTCAAGTATTTCAAATGTTCCAGAGCGATTTTCACTCTGTCGAATGTGTCTATTTCGGACCTTAACTTTTTTTATGTCACTGGACTGTATATTCAAGTAATTTTTATTTCTTTTAAGGAAATTTAATTAATGCATCAATGAACTAACCTATAAACTCATACCTGTTATAAAATGTAATTGTTAATTGATACACATGTTAGAATTTTCAAATATTTTCTAATGGTTTTATCATCAGCGAACATGTTATTTCAAGGCTGATAAAATTAGATATAGTATTTAAAAAAAAAGTGATGAAAAGTAAATCAAAATCATAAGGTCTGTCACAAAATATGATTAAAAAATATTGTAACTGAAAACTATTTAAGATTACTACTATGTGTGGATTATTGATTTATGAGCTATTAACCCTTTTTTATTTTCATAATTTTTTGTTGTTTTCTAAAGGAGGCTCAAAACTTTACTAACACTTAATTTTAAGTGCAATATGAAGGATTAATCAGAATGATTGCTAAGGTTTCTTAACCTTCCAGCATGCGCGTTTGCGCAAAATTTACGACAAATTCGGTTTTTAATTCACATTTTTCGCATATCGAAGCTGAGACGTCTAAAGGTCATTTCTATTCCTCCTTTCTGCTCTTCCCCACATCATGGAATGTGCCAACAGCAAGTCATTTTACTTATTTTACTTTTTTTTTTTCACAGGGTTTTTGTGCTACGTGGCAACTTTTCCCTAAAAATTACAACACGCGTGTGGCTGTGGGTCAAAATTCAGAAAAATTTTTTTTCTCAAATATTTTGTAATTTTGTGTTATTAATTGCCTTGTATTATTTTAATTTGTATACATTCAGCTTTGTAATTTTTATATCGGTTTTCATGGCAAAAAACAATATGTGCAACCAGCTGATTTTGCTCGCATTCTTCAAGAATTATCTGATGAAGAAAAGGAAGACAGGGAAACCTTTGGATATGAGAACAATAGCGATTTGAGCAAGGAAAATATAAAGATAAATAATGTCAGCAGTGAATCTGAGAAATATATTTCGGATGATGATGATAATAGCGATATAGAAAAAAGGAATGAGGATGATATGGTTTATATTGGTAAGTCTAAATCTTCCAAGTGGCGAAGACAGAAGTATGCAAACTGCTCAAAGACGAAAATATGGACATTGTGAAAGCATTACCAGGCCTAAAACACCATGCCAAGGATATAGAGGATGAAATAGGATCATTTTTGAAAATCATTGATATAAATATGCGTGATGAAATTTTGGAATGTACAAATAAATGTATAAATTTGCTTAAAAATAATTTACTTATATTTGAATGTGATATCATTTCTATTTTGCAATAATAAGATTAATATTTTATTTCTTAACAAATTTATTATCAATATTCACTCATTTCTGTTGTTTTTCATGACACAAACTGTAAAATAACGGATGTCGTTAAAAGTACGATGCGCGCATGCTCATTTAAAATTCCAAAGCGCACGTGCTGGAAGGTTAAATAATATATGACTTGAGTGTAATGGTTATTTCTGATTACTCTTTTTCTCTTTAGAGACTGGAGAGAATGCTGATTCATCACTCGAAACAGAAAATGAAAGTGAATCTTACAGTGCCTTTTACCGAAGTTTATTTCAGTTTTGCAAACGAGATGAAAATCCGGATGTCATAAATCACCGTTTATTATTGTGGAAAGCCATGTCACAGTTCTCAGATGTTGTTGAGCCTAAGAACAAAACAGTTGTGCCTTTCTTGTTCAGGTTTATGACGTAAGATTTTTTTGTGTGTGCCTAGACTCTCAGTATAATACTGCATTGTTAAAAATATATAATATAAAAGTTTTAATAAATATATTCTAAAATGTGCTTGATTTAACATTTACTGTTTATATCTATAAAAACCACATCTGTTTTTCTAGCGTAGATTTTTATAATGGAAAAGGTGTTGAAATTCATACTGTTTTACGTACAATATATGTAAAAGCTGTAGGCTCAAATTAATACATAACAGAACTCAGGTAATTTAAAACATGAGTCATTTTCCATTGGTGTCTTTTCAGTTTATACGTGTTGTAATATAAAAATTTCAAAATAATTCATATTACTATAAAAATAATTGTTATCGGATATTTTATCACTAAGCATTTAAATAGGGTTATTTTTCAACTTGATAATTATTGAAATTCATAGCTTTCAAAAGCAAGAAAACGGGAATAGCTGACAGCTTTGTTGATGTATTAATTATATGGTGGTAACTTGATGAGCATTTAGTAAATAAGTTATTTTAATGTATCACATTGAAATAACTTATTTAATGAAGAACATTATTATTCATTAAAATTTTGTTGGATGTGTTAATAGCAACTTTATGTCTTGCATTTTGTATTTAGAAATGAAGTTGTCAAAGTTGATACTTCAATGGCTGCAACTGAATCTGTTAACAAAACACAGTGGGATGGTGATATGAGTGATACAGTTATGAAAGAAAAATGCATTGAATCTGAAACAGCTTTTCAAAAGCGAAAACGAAGGTTAAAGCAGGAAACTCCGCAGAAGTCAAAAAAACTGTAAGTAATTTAATTAAAAATCTTGAAATACTTATTCTCCACCATTTAGTTCTCAAATTAGCTATTTTATTTGTAAAATTCAATTTAGTTCTTTATTTTACTACTGCAGTACAAAGTCCGAGATCTGGATGTCCAGTATCCGGAATGATCTAAAATCTAGACCTCAAAGCTACCAACAACTTCTTTTTAGCTTTACGTATGTGCATTTGATTTTTTCCTCTCATAATAAAACATGTGGAGAGTCTCTATTCTTAAATTTTACTAGGCAGTAAATAAAATACCCTTTTATTGAAGAAACTATCACTTTAGCATAAATTTCTGAGATCAATAATTTAGCTCCGTAGCTGCATATCTGCTTAGCATAAATCTCAAACTGAAACATTTTAAATAGAAACATTGTTGATTTTACACCTTAGTATTTTATATCCCTGATACCAACCTGGCGAATCATTATTTATTAGATTTTGCTTTCTTCACCGCATGTTTATCAACACACAACAACTTGACTAATGACTCATGCAGCAATGCCTAAACATTTTTTAATATTAGTAAATGAGTAGCAAAGAGTATGGCAACCTTTTATTCTGACATTATGCTTGGTGATGATTGTAGTGTAAGTTAAATGCATTAAGAAATGTTGACGAGGAAAAGTTTAAGAAAAATTTCTTTCCATATGCTAAAAATAGGTTTTGTTAGTGAAACTCATAGGCCAAAAGATTACATTTAGTGCTATTTGAATTAAGAATATCTGATTTGTTATTCACATAAACCCAGAACCAGTGCCAGAGCTCAAATCTCCGCACCGAGCGGGAAGTCAAAATGTTTGGAATTTAGAGAAGCACCAAACAACAAAATTAAAGGATGACAAAATTTTTATAATTTAGGGAAGGCACTGGGGGCATTTTAGGGGCGGCAAAAATTTAGAACTTACGGAGGCATTTTGTAGCAGAATTTAGGACCCACAGAGACTGCATCAGGCTGTAAGATATCTAGCGCCGACCCTCGATAAGCCTTTTAGGTATATGTGGGTGTTTATTTATTCAGGACTCAGATTAGCCTTATGCATGGGCACGAAAAAGACATAGGTTTAATAATTAACTAATACAATTCCGGCTTAATTATCTCAGTGTGCGGTAGAAGCAAGACAAAATTTAGCAAAACAACTTGTCTTTCTTCACCAATATGATGATACATAGCCAATAATATATAGCGGATGCTATTTAACTAGACTAAAATTATACTGATTTCAAGGAATTTCAGTTAGTGTAGAAGATTGCTCTGTTCCTTAATCTTCTAATTTGATCCAGATTATTATTTTTTGCAGACTGTTATTATTATAGCAATTTTGTGAAAATTAAAGCTTGAACTTTCAATTATGTTGAAAAGAGATTCTAATTCTGGAGCTGCAACAGGATCTACAAAGTGAAAGCATGTTTCAATGTCCATTAAACAAAAAGTGGGATTGCAGCAAAAAATGGATAAAGGAATATTCGTCTCAAAATTATGCGAGGAGTATGGCATTGGAAAGTCAACTATATATGACATAATCCGATTACAAAGAATTACAGAAAAATTGTTCATTATGTTAAAAGTGACAATCATGACAAAGTGATGATTGAATGGGTCAGACAACGTCGCTGTGAGGGTGTGCCATTGATGGGTCCAATGCTAATGGCTGAAGCCAAAATATTTCATGAAGAAATTAACTTAAAAACTGAGTGAACATATTCGATAGGTTGTAAACATCGCCATGGTATAAGGCAGTTAAAAATTTCAGGGGAAAAAGCTTTAGCTGACCTGAAAATGCTGAACTATTTACAGATGAATTCAATGAACTCGTTAATAGTGAAAAGTTATCTCCAGAACAAATTTATAACACTAATGAAACTGGTCTTTTCTGGCATGCGAAATACCTTGGCCATCTCTGCAGAAAAGACTTGAACTGGTGTCAAAGATTCC
>KK118251.1:306668-318134 GCA_000611955.2 Stegodyphus mimosarum | reverse complement strand
CACCAGTGTAAACTTTTCGTAATCGGCGAAAATACACAACCTCGAGCATTTAAAGGATTAACGATTTTCCAATTATATATCATGCAAATAAAAGAGTGTGGATGACACTCTTTATGTTATAATTAATTAGTGTAAAAATCATTTTATACCCGAGGCTCAGTAACATTTGAATTCGATTGGTTTACCTGATAACGCGAAAATTCTCCTGATTGTAGACAACTGTCCGGCTCATACTTCACTCGTGAAAGATAATGTATTCATATTATTCTTTCCTCAATTGTACGTCCATCAGCCTATGGACATCGGAATTGTGCGCTTGCTGAAATTCAAATATAAAGTAAAATTTTTAAAATCCATGTTAAATTTCTTGAATAATGGCGAGACTATTCAATAATTTTTAAAATGTGTTAGCAGAAAATCTGCTATGTGAGCATCGCAAGATCGTGGGAGGATGTGTTTCTAGATACTTTAAAAAATGCTTGGCATAATTTATGGCCAGCTGCTATACTTCATGGTGAGGATGATGAAGGTAATAGCCGTGAATTTGAAGGTTTTTAGATATCGCCAACCAAAGGTGAAATTTTCCAATTATGTATTTTGTAAAGAAATGGGGAGAAGCGGTAATAAATGAAGATGATATAACAGAACTTTTTCATTGCAATGGCAATGCTCCAATCATCAATCAATTAATAAATGGCAAAATCTGCAGTATGGTTCAAGATCCAGAAGATACCGCTACCGATAGTGAAGAAAATAACAGAAAGGTTACTGGAAATGAAACAAATTCGATTGACAAGTTAGTCGGAATTCTCGACATAGCAATTACAGGACTTGAACAGTAGAACTTTGTAACTGAACAAGAAATATGTCTGTTTATAGAATTAAAGAGAAAGTATTAGCACAAAAAATGAAACAACTTACATTGAAAGAAATGTTTAATAAAGTAAAAAAATTTTTTTTGATACCCTTTAGATCATAAATGCTCATTATTTCATAAATCACGATTTCATAATTAATTTTATAATTTCTGCATGCAGTCTTACTAGATTTAAATTGAGGATTTAATATCCGGAAAATTCCCAAATTCGGATTCGCTGAAGTCTCAACGACTCTGGATCTTGGACTATACTAATGTTTGCATTTAGAGTAAACTTTTCAGGTACAGTATAAAATTATGGAGCCAAATGGGCTTTAGCTAGAAAAATTATCAGCTGTTTGACTACCCTGGCCTAAATTCATGTAGATCTCCCCTTTCACTATCTGAATTGTTCTGTATACCTTGTCGGATGATATCCAACAAAGAGCTCATGGGCTGAATGAGATTTTGGAAGTTCTGTGTGATAATTAGTATTGTGACTGTGATAGAAGATCCCACAGTTTTCATAAATTGTTTGGTTAAATAAAATGCTTCTAAATTTTCCTTGGTCCCCCAAGAAATTCTTTTTCAAAACTAGAAGGGAGTTGGGCATATTTGTGCCATCACTTATAAGGTATTCGAAGCTCAAACCAACAGTAAACACCATCTTTGGATTCTTAGCCACAATGAATTTGTGAACTTGATCTGATCTTGCTGTCAGACAAGTGAGAAAAATACCAATAACAACTTTTTCTCAACTTGAAGTTCAAATCTACACTTGGAATCATGAGTGTTGAAGATGAATATAAAAGTAAAAGGAATTAATTACTTAATCCTTTTCTTAGAATCATTCCTTTATCTTTGTAAAGTGACATTGGAGTTGTTGGAAGATGGTATCTCCATTGGGGAATATAATTATTATAAAGAGTGCACTTGCTTAGGTTAGTGTTAGCTATTTGAGTTTATGCTATATAGATGGATCTAAGTTTTGTCTAAGGCAATATTGTCTTCTTTCATCTTGCTGAGGTGAATATTGCACCTAAGTTTATCTTCTCATATAATAAAGTAAAAGTATTAAAAAAAAGATTTATTCAATCACATTATGTTTTCCCTATCATTGATAGCATAATATCATTGAAAATACTACCATTGCCAGACTTTATGATGATGAACTGAGATCTGAGGTATGCTAATATATTTGCAATTGGGAAGTATACACTGAACTAAAGCCCATTATGGCAGATGAAAGTATGGATAATCTGAGCCATAATATCCCTCCTAGTACCACAGCCAAAAGGTGTATTGCATTCTGGCATCAATAAGATGACATTGGCCTTGTTAACCAAAAGCATTGGATAATCCTTGCAGAGTACAAAAATTCAAAATTCAGACATCCAGTCTCAAGAATGATCTAATATCTGGACCTCCAAAACACTATCTAAAAATAAATTATAAAAATTTCTCCCCTTTCTTATAAGATTTAGGAATGGAGAATGTAATACTCAGCAAAAAGGAAAGCATGTGTGTCTTAAATTCAACTTTTTGTTTAGCTAACTGAGATTCCTGCATGCCACTCAAACAGCTGCTGACTTGAGAGTCACACTTTAACCAATAATAATATATTGATTGACATTATATTGATGTTCCCAAATGCCCAGCTGCAGTAAGATAGCTTCCCTGGAAAGCGAGTTTAAGGTTGGCACAGAATGGCAAGGAAAGGCAGGGTTGCCAGATTTGGCTGAAATTGTCCATTTGGCGACAAAATTGGCAATATGCCATAGACGGAGCGAGATCATTCTAGAACGAATTCTTACCGGTTTGCCCCAGAATGTTCTCGAAGGCAGGTCAAAAGCTATATAAAACCTGCTTATACACAGAGTAGCAGTTTTATCTTTAGTGTTTTGAGTTCAGAGATTAGCTTGAGAGTGATCGACCGAGACGGGAGCTGTACTTTAGTGCTTTGCTGTGAAATTTTCCTCACCATTATAGCCTGAAGGCTGTGTGCTGATTGTTTCAGCGTGTTTATTGTAGTTTTTTAATGCCTGTAACATGTCTTTGGGAACTGTCCTATGAAATACTGACAAATAAATTGTGTTTAGATTCTAAATTGTGTTGTCATCGATTACTCCAAATCCACGAACCCGTAAAACACAATATTTTCGGTGCTTGAGTAGTTGGGAGGCAGGACTGATGTCGCACATTTTGCCACCCTGTGCAGTCTCTACAGTTTCTAATTCTGCTATGTAGTACCTGTTCTAAATTCTAAAAATTTTGCCATCCCTCATTTTGCTGCTTGATACTCTTGTAAATTCTAAAATTTTTGCCACCTCTAAATTCTACTGCAAGGTCTGCCCACACTGACTCTGGTCCTGTTGGGAAGGTTAGTATTCTTTTATCTGTCCTGAACAATAAGTGCAGCTCCAATGCTACCAAGTCATCTTACTAGATAAACTGATACTATCATCTTACTAGATAAACTGATGGTCTAAAATCCAGAAATTTCCAAAATCCTGAATTGCCGACATTCCCGTGCTTCCAGATCTTGGACTTTGTACTATATTACGCAATGTGAAGTGTATAGAAGTTATTACCTTTAGTTGTATTGATATCATCATTATGAATCTTACCATAATGATATGGGCTTCATCAGAATCGAATAATCTTTGATTTTTTTCCCATGTTGAGCTGAAATGTAAAATCAGAAAGATCCAATCCAGCTATTACATAAACCATAAACTGTCTCTTAATGACCACCTCTGAAAGCTGCCACTATTTTTAAGAAAATAAGTAAATATAAATATTCTTACATATTTAATAATCATGTGGTCTAAGGCATTTGCTTTCACAAAAGATTGTAATTATCTGAGCTGTTTATAATTGTTTTGAAATTTCAGTATAGGATCTCATAAACTTGGCACATATTTGCATTTTGAGAATTGGTTTTAATAATTTTTATAGGTCATTGTTATTGCAATGAAATCTCTAATAGTTACTGCCTCCCTAAAATAACCACTTTTGAAAGAGATTAATATTTCTAACACAACAGTAAATAATAGAATTGAAAACATAATATTCATGTTCTCTATAGAAGCCAGATGTCTGAAACTGTAAATATTCATCTTAAAGAAACTTTCTTTTATTAATTTGAAAATAGATTTCTAGAAGAGCCTGAACAATAAGATCTTGAGATCTCACTTCAAACTGATGAAGAAATCCTGTTTCATATATTTTTTGGAAGATTGTTATGATTTTATCATTAAAATAGGAGAAATGTAGGAAGTAGTAGCTTTCTTAAAATGGCTAAATTTTTAAGTAGTAGATTTAATTTTTAATGTAAGAAAGCTGAAAAAAATTTAACTTATAATCTGAATTCCAAACGCATAAATATGGTAGATATAAAAGCCAGCTTTCTTCCTTTAATTATAGTTTTAGGAAATTTTTCTGCTTTAATACCAGATTAAATTTGCCATTGCATTTGTTAATCTTAATGCTTCCGGCTGATGTAATTCTATTTTTTTAATGTTTTGCTTGACATTGAAAACTTAGTTTCATTGTAAAATATCACAAATTATTATGCATACTTTAAAAGAAATATCTGAGTGTTAAGATTGGTTTATTTCACTAAAATTAAAAATTCAAATCTGAATTATTCTGTGCTATTGTTAAGTCTGCATGTTGCGTTGAACTAAACTATAATTCTGACTGTGCCAACTATTTTAAGTTTCATAAGTCAACCGAACTGTGTTATTAGCAAGATAAGTTCTGCATCTATTATTTGACTGCTTTATTATATAATAATAGTTAATAAATATCTATTGTAATTTATTGTTTATGTAGAAAATCTGAAAGGGAAAAAGGACTTCTAAATGATACATTAGATAACGATGAATCAGTAGATATGATAGATGTCAATAATGAAGAAGGAGAATCTAATTCAGATGGAAATGAGGAATCTGAAGTTGAGAGTGAAGAAGAAGAAGAAATAGTTCAAGTTCCCCAAACAAAGATGACTAAAACCTCTGCTAAAAGAAAGCGTCATGTGGCTAAGTAAATTTCTTTTATATTAAGCACAATTTTTTTTTAGAACTGAAGATTATCTTGTTAAATTTTTAAAATAAGTAATTTTATAATTTTGAGAACTTGAGTAAATTTGTCATTTTTACTCTAACGTTAGATTGTAGTACTTTAGGAAAGCAGAAAAACCTTATTGTGTATGCTTCTGATGTATTTTCTAAATATGTAAGCATAACAGTTTTGTTGACAATTTAACCTAAATATGAAATATACATTATACTCAGGCCAATTACCATATTTGTTTGAATTCAAGATGAATCACATATAAGATGATCTTGAAATTTTTAAATTGCTTTGCAAGGGGAAAAATGCAGCCTGTGTAGTAACAACTGATGTATGTTAGCTTGGTATGTTGAACAACAAGAAAAACATTTTGATGATTTGTCCTTAAAGGTGCAATAAGTAAATATTGCACACTGGTCTCCTTGCCATAACTCCACAAGAAATCATCTGAGAGACATGAAATTCAGAAATGAGAGACTGCATTTTGTATTTAAATGATGATGAAAGCATAGTTGCACAAAAATGAATGCAATGCATACAGTATGGAATCAAACAAAAAAAGGCTTTATTGAGCTCATAGTATCGTTACACATGATCGTCTGTACAAGAACAAAAAGCAGATGTTCCTTAGTATTTGATATTCTCTATCCTTATTGCAATGGTTGTTTTTCACTGTCTGCCCATATTCAGCTCCTAATTTTCTAACAGATCTTGAGGTAAGAGAGCCTATTCCTCATTCAGCATCTGTTTGAGTTGTTGGGTGTTCCCCAGAGGACGTAATCATGCCACAAGGCATCTCCTCAAAGCATCCTAAACACGTTCTATGGGATTTAAATCAGGGGAGTACGCTGGCCAATCCTTTCAAGTGATATCTTCTCTTTACAGTACTTCTGAACAGCAGGAGTGGGGTGTGACCGTGCATTGTCATCCATAAAAATGAAGTCCGCTCCAATGGTACCTCGGAACAGATGCACATGGGAAAGGATCCTAACAATAGCAATCTCCAGTTACAGAACGTCTGTCGAAAACGTGGAGCTCTGTCTGCCCATTCAGCATAATGCCTCCCCAGACAAGGACTCCAGGACAGTAAACGGTCTTTTCTGTAATGTTACTGGGATGAAACCGTGTCCTGACCTCTCTCCAAATCACTGGCATTGATTGTGGCACTAAAACGACTCTCATCCGTAAAGAGAACATGTCTCCATTAATGCAATGTCCAGTTTTTGTGCTTCTTGCTTCACTCTAAACATTGGCACCGAGGCCGACTTTCAAAGGCATGCAGCGTTCAGGGTGGTGGGTGAATGGGCCACCTTTGTGAAGGCATCTGGATACAGAAAACCACAATGCTTGTTGCCCCTTTGCTGTATGCAGTTGCTGATCTATTGTACTTGCTGATTGGTTTCGGGCTCTTTCCACCCGTAGGATGATATATTGGTCATCCACTGCAGTGTTTTCCCTGGGGCAGCCACCACCAACCTTTCTAACATCTGTACTTATGGTTTGGAAGGCTTTCCAAGTGCTTGAAATGACAGTTTTTCTGATTCTGAACTCTTCAGCTGTCCTGGTCTTACTATGCCCCTCCTCCAACTTTCTGATCATTCTTCCACGTGTGAAGTTATCCAGATGATTTCTTCTGGCCATATTTCGTGAAAGAACTCACTTGCGGCAAATGTCTTTAATTGCGTCTTCAACCTTCCTTTTATTGTAGTCTTGAGTTAAGCATGCTGACTGCACGCATTTTGCATATGCTCACGTCGCCTGTGACATTTTGTTCCTAACATTTGCATCCTTTCTACTGATTTCGTGTTCATTGTACTGCTTGCAAAACCCCTTTTCTACAGTTTCGTAGCTACCTGATTAAAAGTTACATTGTTGCTTAAGTTTTGCACACCATTGTATTTTTCTAATGTATTGAGAATTAAGTAACAAATTATTTTAATATTAAGTTGCATGTAAAATGGTTATGGTTTTCAATTTGTTGTTCATGTATAAGATGGTTGGTTTTCAAATTCAAAAATTGTTTTATATTCAGGTTCAAATGGTATTTAGCTAAATCCTTTTGCATGAACTTACTACTTACTTACTGTCTATTTTATTGTGACCTTCCTTATCAACAAATATGTCATTATTTTTTCTTTGACTAAGTATGTATTAAATTAGCTTATTCAGTATTTTAATAGGCATTTTAATGGCAAATTAAAAATAAATTATGTATTAATATACCATAAAAAATCCATGTGCATTGAGGAATACACATGGATTCCTCAATACACATTAAGTTTTATATATTGAGGAAATGTTAATAACTTTGGTAGTGATGAAGCCATTTCTTTATTCAGAGAAATAACATTTATAAAGAGCAAAAACATTATGACCTACTATGTAAAACCTTGTTGGTCCACCTTTAGCTTGCTCAACAGTTTCAATATGTGCAGTAGTTGACCCACTGAGCTTCTGGTATGTATCCACAGAATAAGCATGCTAAATGTCCAAGCACATGTCAGTCAATTCATGCAAATAATGCAGTGGTGGATCATAAGCTTGGAGAAAGCACCCCATGCTGTAATGCAGATGCTCAGTTTGACTGAGATCCTGAAAATTCTCAATTAAAAAAGTAGTCTGAAATCTGAGGCATGCTCTTGAAACTATGTAGCTGCAGTCCTGACCTTATGGCAGGGCAGTGTCCTGCTAAAACCATTTACACAAACAGGCACCAGGAACGAACATTAATTGACTCACAACAGCATTCTTGTTTTCCACAGCTTTCATTGCAACAATAGGGTCTAAGATAATGATACAATGCAACAGAGTCTAAGATTGATCATCAAAATGTATTCCACAGTATAATTTAGCCACCACCAGATTAGTTATACCCATTTTACACTGGTCCAGCAGTTGTTCCCCAGCCAACTGACAAATTTTGAGCCTGCCAATCATAGGATGCCCCCAAAAAAATCAGGCTTTGTCTGACCAAAGCAGCACATGTGCACTGTTTACTGAGTTAGAGATGCTCATGTTCCCACAATAAGTGTAAACAGTATGATTTTATTCAGCTGTGGAACTTAGTGGGTCAGCAATGGAATCCTATATCTAAATAATATCTGCTGAACTGCATGCTCTGAATCATTTCTTTTTTGCCCTATAAGAAAATCAGTAGTCAGCTGAGCTATGGAATGGCAATGCTTATGCTTTAACAAACATGACTGCCTGTAGTGCCCATCACTTTTGATAAGGCATGAATAGGCAATATCAGTGCCTACTGCTAGTTTCAGTATAAGTAAACCACTTTACATAGATACTAATTATAACAACACAAAAACAGCCAATAGCTTGGCCATTTCCAAAATGCTCCTTCTAAGGCACTAGACCATGATGATCAGTCCTTATCAAATTCATTTAAATCTCGGACTTTACCCATGACAGGGGAAAAAATTATCCATTTGATAACTGTGATTCTTGGTCTAGATTTATACCTTCCCAAGGCCATCAGGTGGGCTGTACCATTAACAGATGGCTCGCAAAATAAAAGGATCAAGGACAGATGGTCAAAATATTCGACTTTTCAGTGTATATACAGAATAAATGTATATACAAATCTGTAGTAATAGAAAACAGTGACTGACAAATAATTATATATATTTACAAGCAAAATTCTTTTAACCAAGGATCATTTTACTACAAAAATAAACTAATAAATATTTTGTGTACTTAATATCTTGCCAGATTTTTACATACCTTCTGTTACTTTTCCAAATAATTTTTTGCTGTTGAAATGTTAGTTGTAGCATGAGACAAGTTTTTTACACCTGTGTCATGAAAATGCACTGCCTGAGAGGATAACCATTCTTAAACTGTTGTTTTTTTACATCTTTTTTTATTTGCAGACCAGAAACCTTTTTAAGATACAGGAGTACATAGTATTCTATCAGTACCAAGATTGATCTATATAAGGGATCTAGTTGTTGCAAGCCAAAAGATTCAGCTATAGCTTG
The DNA here is from genome assembly GCA_000611955.2 of Stegodyphus mimosarum. Taxonomy (NCBI): domain Eukaryota; kingdom Metazoa; phylum Arthropoda; class Arachnida; order Araneae; family Eresidae; genus Stegodyphus; species Stegodyphus mimosarum. Next base: position 309,209 of record KK118251.1, on the reverse strand, counting down.
TTTTTGAGCAGCGGTGTAGGGTCTTGCATTTTCATGAAGCAGCATAATTCCATCAGATAACAGCGACATCTGTTCTGAATTGTATCACAAAGCTCCCTCAAAATCTAACAATATGCACTTGTATTTATTGTTGCTCCTTGCTGCATGAAATTTACAAGCAAAACACTGCATCTGTCTCAAAACATGGTTGCCATAACCCTGTGAATTGAGATTACCTGTCTGAAATTTTCTGTCGTTAGAGATGATGAGTGTCACCATTTTATTGGCTGCTGCTTGGATTCAGGAGTCGTGTGTGGTGCCCATGTCTCAATTGTCATAATGATTTGGCTAAACTCATCATAACCTTCTTCATGATATCAGATCAAAAATTTCAAAGCACTGATTTATCCCTTAGACACTCTCACTGTTTTTGCCATCACTCTCATGGTTTTGGACCATATGCCTCATGGACCTGGACAATGAACCTGTGCCTTCATGGACCTTCAGTCAAGAGATGAATAATGGACCTTATTTCACTGGAAGGCAGGTGTTCAAACTTCTTGAACGTTTCCATCACATGATGTGGAATGCACATTTTGCTGATATGATTTAAAAAGGGCTTTGTGTGCAAGAAAGACACACTTTAGATGTACAGAATTGCAAGTGGATTCACTTCAAATTACTTTAAATTACCATTACTTTAAAAATATCCTAGGTATATCAGGTGTTAAATTTTCTGCAAAGTACATGAATCATACTATCTGTAATGTATTTACAAACAAAAACATGAATGTGAAAACGTCTTTCCACAACAACTGCCTTCAGAGTTATTTTTATTCTTTCAAAGAAATAAAGTTGAGAAAACCTACTTCCACAACAACTATTTTCAGGGCTACTTTAAGCCTTTCAAACAAACCCTCTTTTCTGTAAAAAATTATTAGATGTTTCATAATTTTAATAATTGTGTACACGAATCTAGGATACCTTCTATCTATTTTTTTCCTAATATTACTTTTATCAGTTTTAATAGTATTGTGCTGGTATTTTAATACTTTTTGTTATGGTGTTTACCTTCTCGTAGCTACTTGTTTTGGACCTAGGCAGTCTCACAGCCCCATCTGTAACTAATGTTCTAAACAAATTTCTTCATGTCTACTCAGTTAGATATTAATGACTATGTTTGCTAGTAGCGAGCACCTAGTGGAGTTCATTGTTCTCGGCTGCTGCTGTATCACTGGGCTTAGAACCTGAGACCTTGAGCCTTGCACTTAATCAATTATGTTAAAAAAACTGCCTTGATATGAGCAATGTTAGGGCATTGTCTTTTCTGCATAGGGAATATAGGGCCGCAGTATAATCTAACTCCCAGTGTTTGTGTGTCTCTATGTAAGAAAATAGCTGGTTCATGATCATAATAATAGGATGCACCCCAAACCAAATTCTTCTGAATTCTGTCCTGGAAAATCTACAGTTAATTTATTTAAATGTTGAGCTATACTAATATAAAATGCTGAGTCATGCAATGAGCTCTTTTCTGAGTTCTAAAGATGATTTATCTTCCATCATAACATAATTTCATTATTCAAATAGTGCATATCTCTCAATGTGCCTTCTGCTAAAATTTCAAATTTCAGCTAGGTTACATGCAGAATTCTGATTGATTGTATTTAAGTAGTTGGAAGATGAAAGTTTGCTTAGCATTGGTTTAAAAAAAATTTACAAGCATCGGTGGTGATTTTGTTCAAAAATATTAAAACACCTAGCCTTTCATGCTGGAAGAAATAAGATTTAGCTATGCCTTACATGACTTCTGTTATAGATGATTTTTACTAACTGCATTGGTTTTGTATTTTGCAGTCCTACCTTTCAAGTATTTTTCATGGAAACAGGGATAGAAGGAAGCAAAGGCTTGATAATTCACAGTTTGGTACAGAAGTTAAAAAACTAGTTCATGAATTGAGGGGATACTTCAAAAGAAAAATAAACACAGTTTTTTCTTCTGAACAGGTCACTGTAAGTAAACTAGATGGAGCAGAATTAACTAATGCAAAATCTCACAAAAGGAAAAGGCACTCTCATTAAAAGATAAAATTCAAAGCTTAAAAGAATTTTATGAGATTAGTGGTTTCATGAAAATCAAGTTAGCAAAGAAACTGGATGTTCCTGTGACAACACTAATACTTTTTTATGATAAAAAAAAAAAGTTAAAGAAAGAGCAGAACAGTCCACTTCAAAGGCATTGTGTGTTCAAGATGGAAAGTCTTCTGAGGTCAAAGCCATTTTGCTTAAAATTTTTCATTCAGTGTTGTGGATCCAGTATTCCAGTAAATGACCCATGTTAATCGAGAAGTTAAAAAAAAATAAATAAATTAGAAGAAGAAGGAGAAAGAAAGCTCTTTGATTAAATGCGAAGAAAACTTGCTTTTCCTGGGTAATTTTGCTAAAATTTTTCATTCAGTATCGTGCATCCACTATTCCAGTAAATGGCCCCATGATAATTGAAAAGTGAAAAGAATAGTACTTTGACTGAATGTTAAGAAAGTTTTTTTTTTTTTTTTTTTT
>KK118251.1:280745-297045 GCA_000611955.2 Stegodyphus mimosarum | reverse complement strand
TTTTAATAGGGCTTTTTTAACAAATATTGTTAAAAAATAAATAAAATTTCATATTCTCCGTGTAAATCCATAATGACTAAGGTTATCTAACTACCTAATTTAATTATTTATAACTAACTGCTTACCCTTAAAAATTATCTCTGCATATTAAAGCGAGTTATTGCCTTTCATTAATCCTTACCGTGGTCACAAGATAAAGCACAAGAATGTAAAAATTCTTGTAAAGCATATTCTTTACATCTAGTGAGACCTAAAACAATGTAAAACAATTTATCACCTGTGGTGCTTTAGTGGCTTATTGGACCTAAACGAAGCTACGACACTAACTGAGACACAGAGCGCAACTAACTTTTAAATCTTGCCAACCGTGCCTACATGAGGTCTTTTAGGTTTGTTCTAATCAGCAGGTCTCTCTCTAGGCAAGCAGCAGCGGTGACAGGGCGATCTTTTGTTATGAATCATGCTGATTATGATCTTACTTCTCATTGTAATGTATGCCGCTAGACATAAAATCTACTTGCTATTTACTAAGTCTCTAGACTGAGCAAATGAAACATTAAGAAATATGAAATGAAGCATTTAAAAAAAAATTCATCATAAAGCTAACTCTTAACAAAACAAATCAAATATTACTTATCTTCTTTCAAATATATCCAACTATTATAAATGTAAAATATTTAATGCTACTTGATAAATTTTATAGAGCTGATTTTATTCTCAAACTTATTAATAATTTTGTTAATTAACTCATGTTTAATAATAATTCATCCTACTCACGGATCTATTTCCTTTTTAGGATGGTATTACAAATATGAAGTTCAGACATAGATAATATTTTTAATTGAATTTATTCAGTTCCCATTTGCTCATAGGTCCTTAATTTTTTTCATTAATGATCCTTAAAAGTCCTTAAGAGTACTTAATTTCCGTGAGCAGAAATGTGTACGAACCCTGTATCTGGTTATTAGAACTTAATTGAAAAATACAAGTATTTTCTGTGTGTGTGTTTATAATTTTCCATGTGTAAGTGGAATGCGATGCACCTAACTTCTATTATTCAAGCTCAAAATTAAAATTATGTTCTAAAATTAGCCTTGGGTAGAGTAGTTTATTCTAAGAATTATTAAAAGTTGGATTTACTGAATTACTAGAAAGGAATGAACTATAATGTAAAAGAATTTATTTTGTGATTCCTGTGCAGAATAAATATTACTGAAAATTAATCTGCTAATGTGTAAAAGAATTTTTGGGATTTCTATGTATGAAAGGGAGAAGAGATGTTTCTTAATAATAAATGATTTTTTAACATTGAATAAAATGAAATTTCGGCATATTGTTTTGATATGACTTAATGAAACATTTAACTCAACATAAAATTTTACATATTTTATTACAGAATTATGTATGGGAAGATGCTGCATAAAACTGGTAATAATACAACTGGAAAGTCACAAGCCCAAACAAGAAGATCTCTAGTACTTCGCTTTTTGGCTGGATGCAAAGCTGAAGAATTAAAAATGTTTTTTGATCTTGTTTTCCTACCTTTTAAAGAACAACTGAGTGGTTTGTATCATGAAGTCATAGAACTGAATATTTGAAATTTAAAAGTCTTTTCATTAATTTTTTATTCTCTGTCTCTCTCTTTTATTCTAAAAGAATTCCGCTAAAATTTTAATACTTGCCTTAGATACAGAAATTTTTTGCTTCCATTACAGTCAGCAGGGTGTTAAAAAAAATTAGTTAACATTACTTTTCTTTTGTATTCCACTGATCCTGAAAATTGGAAATAAAAAATTTTTGAATTATTCCTTGTATGTGTATGAGTAACTTCTAGTGGGTACTTAAGGCCTTTCAAAAGAAAATTAGCAACTGACAGAAAAACCAAGTGTAACAGAAAATTATTAGTATAGCTAGAAAAGATTATCTTGATTGGTTAAAAAGTATTTGATGTAATTGCAAAACTGTTATGTCCCCTTCAAAAATATTTAGTTAATTTTTAAATTGTATTATGGCTTTTTCATAATATTTGTAAAGTATCAAGTATAAATGTAACAATTTCTCCCCCTCTAAAATGTATACAAAAGCATATCAGTGTAAGTAACTTGTATGTACCGGGTGGCCATAATTAAACTGACAGTGCTCTCTGTGTTCTGTAGCACGATCTATTTGCGAGAATGACGGTACATTTTGTAGGAAGATTAAACAAGACGGGGAGCGAAGGATTCCGCGAAAAAACAAATTAGTTCCAAAAGCAACCGCTAGGAGAATATTTGGCGCTATATTCTTGCTAGGGGAATATTAGAAAATAGAGTGTTAACAATACGGAAATTACCTTTTTTTTTGCATTCAAATGAGGTTCAATGTGGCTACCGTTGTTGTGGACCACATATTGCATTCTGTACACAGTATGCACAACAGCAGAAAGTAACATGTCTGCAGGAATCTCCCATACAGTCCGTGATATGTTATCCTTCAACGTAGCCAGGTCCTGGACCACTCCTTGATAGACCTTGGACTTAAGGTAACCCCATAGCCAGAAGTCGCATGGGGTAAGATCAGGCGACCGAGGTGGCCATGCAGTTGGAAAGTAGCAGTTAATGACTCTTTCTGTTGTGAATTTCTGTCGTACCATCTGTTGCAGCCATACAGCAACGTGTGGAGGAGCTCCATCTTGCATGAAAATCATTTCCCCCAGGCATTGTCTTTGCTGAAGTGCCGGAATGACAAAGCTGTTCAACATGTGATGATATTTCTCTCTGGTAACAGAACGGTTTCCGGTCCTGTCGGGGTAATGTTCTCATAGAAGAATGGACCTACGATAAATTCCGCTGTGAAGCCACACCAAAAAGTTATCTTTGGTGAATGTAAGGAAATTGCTGTGACTGCATGTGGTGATTTTTCATCCCAAATTCGGCAGTTCTGGGTATTCACAGTTCCATTCAGGTAAAAGTGGTCCTCGCCTCCCCATAAGATTTTCCCAGCCAAGCAGCATCCACCTGCATTCTGGCAAGAAAGGTGAGAGCAAAAGTCAATCGCTTATCATGGTCGGGGTACAGTAACTCCTGTACACGGCTGATCTTGTATGGATAGAAGTTGATAATCTTTTGTAAGATTTTTCATACCGTACTGTAAGGTATATCCATATTCTGAGCTACTCCACAAGCACTAGAGGTGGCAGCAATATTGTCTGGTCCTCTGTCGACAATTGCCATGGCAACTGCTTCAATTGTATCCTGTGGTACAGGTTTTTGTCATCTGCCTGACTGAATCTTCAGAGAACCTGTTTTCTCAAACGTCGCAACCATTGCTTTTAGCCTATTAACTGACACAGGACCATTACCTTTATGCATTTTTTTGTGCGTTCTAAAAGCACGAGCGGCTGACATGTTGCACTGGTTGAGGTAAAAGAATTTGACCAGTAACGCACGCTCGACTAAGGAAGGAGACATTGCACATAAACTTTCAATCCGAATTATTCGAAACGTAGCACATTGCCTTTTAAAACCCAAGCAGTTAGCACTGTGCCAATGGATGTAACGTGAAATTTGAATAAAGAACTTCTTCTTCTGCTCAGCGTACGTGATATTGCAGATCACAAGACTTTATTGGTGTTTATGTAGATTTTACGTTTCTTTAAGTGTTGCCATATTGCACTTGAACTAAATCAGAAAATGTGCATAATAAAAGGTAATTTTATTCCGTATTAATTTACGTTTGTTAACACTCTATTTTCTATTACACAGTGCCAAATATTCCCCTAGTGGTGACTTTTGGAACTAATTTGTTTTTTCGCGGAATTCTTCGTTCCCTGTCTTGTTTAATCTTCCTACAAAATGTGGCGTCATTCTTGCAAGTAGATCGCGCTACAGAACACAGTGAGAACTGTCAGTTTAATTATGACCACCCGGTATATGGTCTCTTCTGTTTGAGTTTCTTTTTAGCAAGCAAATTCGGATTACTGTTGTCTATCAGAATGCTGAAAATAAAGTTTTGACTTTGTCTAAAATTCAGGGAAGTACTTTTAAACCTACAGCCATATATCCATGAAGATAAACAAGTATTTGATCAAATAAAACTTATTTTATTAAAAAGCAAAGACTTCATTGGCAGAATGAAGCTATACCTAGTAAAGAGTATGGCTGTATAATCACTGATTGAATTACAAAAATTGGCTTTGCTTGTCTTCTTTGCTTAGTTTCATTTATCATTTATCAGTTGAATTTTTCATTTCATTTATCAGCTGAATAATAAAATGAAGTTATTATAGATACTTTATATATATATACATACTTACACACATATACCATGATGAAGTTTTTTTTTTTTTTTTTTTTTTTTTAAGGAATAACTTTCAGTTACATTAGGGCCATAAAAGTAGAATTTTTAAAATAACCTTGTCACATGTGAAAGACATTGCAGAACTTTTTTTAGGAAATTAAAAATTGTCTTATAAAGTTTGCAGATAACTATAAAAATTTGTGGAAATTTTATGAGAGTGGCTTTTAGTTTTAATTGAGAAGTATAGTTTAAGAAAAGTTTGAAAGCCACTGTACCGTTTATCACAATATAAACTTCTTTTCAATGTTGAGTTTCATTCTGTAATTTTTGTTTCGCTTACATCATTTTAAACACATTCCTTAACTTTTTTGTTTATTTCCAGATGATACACTGACTGCAGTTAAAAAAGTACGAGAAAGTATTGACCTTTCAAATGTAGTTCCTATTCGTAGGCAGCACAGGTAGGTTTTTTTTAGTTTCAACTCATATATTTATATTTAAAATATATATGTATTTATTCGAATATGTATTGTAGAAATCATTAGTAAATTAATTATAATTTAATCTTACCATATTGTTCAAAGGTTATTGATCTCAAAATGCATCTCCCATTTTTTATATAAAATGTTTAGTTTAAAAACATCAGTTTTTGGTAGGAGGCATGAAACCTCTCAGTTTGTTCTAATCAATGTATTGTTATAAGTTGATAGATAAATTAATTAGCTTTGGTTTATGTAATCACTGTGGTCATTCTGTGCCATTCTGTGTGGTTGATTAAACCAGTAAATATCAGTCTGGTATTGTAATAGGATACAAAAGAAGGGAAGGATTTGTTATTGAAATTTTTAATTAAATAAATAAAATGTAGTGGTAATGATAATCTTAGATTTTTTTTCTTTTTTCATGGATTCACAAGAGTTTTGGTAAATAAGTCAATCTTTTTTTACTTTATGATTTTTATTGCAGTATTAATACAGTGTATTGCATAAAGAAGAAGCAAATTTTATTTGTTTACAAAACATATTTCTTACAATGCATTGCATGATGTTGTTTTGTATGGCTTTATTCAGAAATCAATCCTTTTACGCTGAGGTGAAAGTTTATTATGACATCATTTTATATGTGCATTTTTTGTAACTCAAAGTTCATCAAAATAAAGTCTGCTGAAAGCTTCATAGATGTGTAACAATTATGAAATGCATTGCTGCAACAGTTTGCTTTGGAAGTTCTTTAATGCAGTATGTAGAGGGAGGTTCTTAAAGAAAATCTCAAGGAGATATATTATCTGGAAGAGTTTAATAGCATAGTATATGGTAATTTTATGGCACTCTGGATGATCAAAAGCTAAGAAACAATTATGTTCTCTTTGTAGAGATTTGTAAGCTTTTCAGTGTGATATATATGAAAACTCAGCTGTACTCTGAAGAGCATTTGAACCATGGATTTTTCAGCTGCTAACTGAAACTTATAGTACAAGAGTGTTTACAGGGGAGTATGTAATTTTACATTCTCAAATGACAACTGGAGACAAACAGGAGTTTAATTGAAAATGTGAAAAATCCTCTGCATCTATACTGGGATTCAAACTATGGATGTTTCAATTGCTGGTTGAATGGGGCTGATTCCATACAAGAATGTGTGCAAGGGAATGTGGTAATTCCTTACAAAATGATTTATTTAATTTTGAATGTAATCTTTCATCTTTTTCAATAATTGAGTGTATGATATTTCATATATTGCAAAAAATAACAAATTTGTAAGCAAGCTCATCCTTTTTAAAGTACTTTGTATGTTATTAACAGTTGCAGTTACGGGTTTACCAGGTTGTTCAATAAGTTCGCAGAGTGCCATTCGTGAATATTAGACCTAAAACTTTGACGCCATTTTCATGTTTGTTCTTTCTTAGGAACACGTCAAAAGTTTCATTTCGATCTGTTAATTTATTCATTGTTTAACCGCCCTTTATATCTAACGTGTTGTGCCTTTTTTCAGGTATGGGTAAAATTGAGCAACGTGCAGTTATCAAATTCTTTGTAAAGAAAGGTTTAAAGGCAATGGAAATTCATACCGAAATGGTGAATGTATTGGGTGAATCTGCTCCTTCAAAAACAATGGTTTGCAAGTGGGCTAGTTTATTCAAAAGTGGTCGTACCAGCCTTGAAGACTATCTGCGAGAGGGACATCCAAAAACTGCATCAACACCGGAAATCATCGGAAAAATACAAGATATGTTATTGGAAGACTGTCGATTGACTGAAAGAGATTTAATAGAGGCTTTAGGCATTTCATTGGGCACAGTGAGTAATATTTTGAGTGTTAACTCATGTTTCAAAAAACTCTGTGCAAAATGGGTGCCGCATTCTCTAACGATGGAGCAAAAACACATTCGGATGCGACTTTGCCAGCAACGTTTGGAGCATTTTAAGAAGAATAAAAGCAACTTTATCCATCGATTTATCACAATGGAGGAGACCTGGGTCTACCATCATGATTCTGAATTAAAACAGGAGGCTAAGGAGTGGTGTGAACCCGGCTCTTCCGCGCCGAAGCGAGTTCATGTACAAAAATCAGCCAAGAAAGTGTTAGCATCAGTTTTTTGGGATGCAAAAGGAATTTTGTTTATAGATTACCTTCAAACTGGCAAAACAATTAATTCGGATTATTATTGTAACCTTTTGAATCAATTAGACAAAAAAATTCGTGAAAGAAGACCCGGATTACAGAAGAAGAAAATCGTTTTCCACCAAGATAACACACCTGTGCACACAGCTCAAAAAACCATTGCTAAAATAACTGAATTGAAGTACGAATTGTTGCAACATCCAGCCTGTTTGCCAGATTTAGCTCCCTCCGACTTCTGGCTCTTCCCACACCTCAAACAATATCTCCGTGGAAAACGATTTTCTTCAAACGAAGAGGTAATAGCTGCCATGGAGGGATATTTTACAGAGCTGCCGAAAAAGCACTACAGTCAAGGGATCCATAAATTAGAAGACCATTGGAATAAGTGTATTGAAGTTGAGGGAAACTACGTTGAAAAATAAAGTCATTTTTACAATTAAAAATTGGTTTCTTCATTTCCGTTCCACGAACTTATTGAACAACCTTGTATATTCCAGAAATATTTTCTTAGTAAGTGAGAAACAACATTATATTATTTTGAATGATGGCATAGATACTGTAGTGGCTGCTATAACACCACTCTCTTGTTGTAAATACAAGCTACATGTTCAGTAGATAGCAGATTTATATGCCATCTAAAATTATGGGAGAAATGGCAGATGAGAGGATATAGCATAAATTTGCCGCTTGAAATGAAGTAGAGAATCTGCTTACCGAAGAAGTTCTTTTAGAGGAAAAACCAATATATAATTTTGTATAAAAACATAAATAACAGTTTTTAAGCTATTGAATATGTATAAAAAAGAAATACTACTATCAATAAAAGAATTGATGTAGTAATAGTTTTAAAAAGTGAAGGCATGAGGTTCTCAAAATTTTGTTCTAAATTGTTTTTCTGCTTTTTTAAATAGTAAGTGGCAGTGGGTCAAAGTAAAATGGTGAAGAGTATGTATAGCTATTTTCTTTTCTTTTTTTTTTTTTTTCTAGCGCATTAAATACATTAGGCCTGATACTTCAGCATTTAGGTAATTTGATTCCTGAACTTCTGTACTGGCTTCTCAAAGTATTACTGATCATCACAGCTACGAGTGTGACCCTTTTGGAAAAGCGAGAGGAAGTTCTTCCTCAGTGTGTAACCCTCCTCAAGGCTGTTCGTACACAAGCTGTTATGAAATTGATGCAAGTAAGTTATTTTGTTCAAACAAATGTAATTTATTTTAATTGCATTTTGTTGGACTGTCTTAGAATTATATCTAGAAGAATGAAGTGGTATTAATAAATTTTTCTTCCCCTTCAGTTTTTTAAATCTTTTCCACAATATGATTTCAAGCCTGATGAAATTGATGCTGTCTTTGAAAGCATAGTATGGCCTATAGTAAGTGAATAAATACATTATCATACATTTATAAAAATTGGTATATCACTGCTTTGTCTGAATTTTTGTTTTTTAAGTCTTATGATTATTTACAAAAGTTTCATAGTGGCAGTTAGCAACTTTTATATGCTATAGGAGATTCTATTTAAGTGTACTTTGTTGGATATTTTTTTTAGGGGGGAAGGGGAGGTGTCAAGTGAGATATAAATTTTCTTCTGTGGTCTCATATATAAATCAATCAACATTCTTGAAATAATTGATAATAATTTATGTGTCAAATGCAAGGACTTTTGAACTAAAATGAATGATAGGAGAAAAATTTTAAATAACCTCACACGAAAGCTAACTTTAAATCATTTTCTAGTCATTAATTTATTTTAATTCTGAATAATTCTTTCTACTCCAAAAATTTCATTAATTAATCATTGTGTTTAACATAAGAAAGATGAAATATATTTTTATATCCAGTCATAAACAGCAATAATATTGGAGCAGTGTGATTTATTCATTGAACATTAGGCTAAACTATTTCTAAGTGAAATGGATGGATCATTGTTGAGGAAACACATTACTTAGATCAGTGATCGGTGCAATGTATTATTTCAAAATATTAAGGTAATCATTATCTGAATTTTTGTAAAAATACTTAAGTAGCCAGTGGATATTGGTTCCATAGCAAAATAGCATGTTCTTCAAATACTCACATCTCAACATAACTTTCATTAGTAATACATTTTTATAATAATATTAAAACATTATTTAATTTATTAGGAACTTGTTATCAGATAAACCCTGCTCTCCCACCTTTTTCAGTAATATATTTTCCTGACATTTTTTGAAATGATATGAAGTGTAGTAAATGGTAAAAATAAAACTCTTTTTCCTTATATATGGATATTAGTATTGCAAAACTGAACTTTATCATCCTCCCTTTATAATTTGATAAATGTTTTTTTGCATTTTAGTTATAATTTGATAAATGTTTTTTGCATTTTAGTTACCTCGTCTTGAACATGAATCTATCAATCAACCATCACCATTGCTTCGTCTGCTAGCAACATGGAGTGAGAAGCCTAGGTAAAACACTTTTTTTTTTAATTTTAATGTCTACGCATGGTATACTCTAGATATGTTCATTCAGGAAAGGAAGCATTTCAATCCTGTATTTTTTGTTAAATTTTAAAATACTAATCTGGTATTATTATACACCTGCATTAATCAAAAGAAGTGTAGTGCTCTTTATAACATTAAAAAGTGAAGTTAATATGAAAATAAATTAGTCTGTTTGGTTGTAATAGGTTGCCTTTTAGTTCTTTTACTTGCATGTTTCTGCTATAGAATGTTGAGTAATTTTCGTGTAAAGGAAATCAAGTGTTATAGTTATTTTAGATATGTATGTTAAAAGTCCTTGGATTGTTTTATAACTTTTGTAAATAATTTTTAATAATGCAATTACTTGTCCTAGGTACTTTGTATTATTTGCAAAACATCATGAGAACTCTGCATCGTTAACTCCCTTGCCTCATTTAATGGACTTATATTCATGCCCTCGTGCAAAATCAAGAGTTGTTGGTGTAATATCAAAAATCATCTTCCAGCTGCTTACCATTGAAAATGAGACTTCTGAAGAAGAAGAAAAACTTCCTCCTCTTGAAATAAATTGTCATCTTTCTTTACTGGGTGTAATAATCGATGGAGGTAATTTTAACTAAGTACAAATATTTGTTTAGTAAATAAATATATGAATATCATTTGAAACTTCATGTGTATATGAGAATGAATGCATGCATAGGCTCCTGGCATTCTTTGTGCATAATCCAACACTGATTACATTCACAGCATAATTTTGTATGCTTCATAATATGAAGTTAAAATATTTAAGAAAATCAAGTGCTTCACCGCCTGTGAAATAAGGTCAGTTGTCTGGTTCTTAACAGAAAAAAAAAAAGTGAAAGCTGTGGGTATTCATTACCAGATAAGTGAAATAAATATACAATTCAATGAATGATAGTAAATGACAATTCAATGAATGATAGTGTAAAGTGTGAAAATAGGTGAGATAGTTCAAAGAAGCTTGTGAAAACATCCATCATGAATACACTTTGGTCCACCATCAGTGCACTGAGGATTTAGTGCAAGTAATTCTGCTCCAATAAATGCAATAGGAGAATTAACAAAACAAAAATGAACAAAAAGAAAAAAAAGGGTGAAAAATCACTGGTGAAAAAGTGGAAATGATTATGAGTAACTGGGTATCATTACCATAGACAACAACATTCTTTGAGGAAAGTATCCTGGTTTGTTATGGTAAGTATTTAAAAAGACAAGGAAATTGTTTAAAAAAAACTGAAAGCTTTCAGATTTTGTATTATGCCCCAAAGGAGCGGTTTTTATATTTATATATATATATTTGTGTGTTACCCATTTTCACAGTGCTAGAAACATACATACATAAATTAAGAATTAAAATATTTTTTTTATTTATTTTGTTTGTATTACAAATAGACCTTACTTAAAAAATAGCCTTATATTCTCTTCTTTATTAAGTGCTTTTAAAACATTAAATAGGTTTTGTGTTATTGTTTATTATTTTACTATAGACTATATAAGTTTAAAGACCGACTTATATTTTATTGCTTTTATTCAGTGTTTTGTACTGTTCTTTCTTATTATTTTTGAAGTATACATTTATCCAAACTTATTTGAGCAGAATTATTTTAGGTGATCTTTGGAAAAATTGCATATAACATTGATAAGTAAAAGCATATTTTATATTATACTTACATACCAGCTTTACAATGCATTTACTTACTTATTTAACCCTTAGTTACACAGGTGGCACACAGAGTGCTACAGTTCTTGAAAACCTTTTCCCGAATTCCAAGAAAATCACGTGACTAACGCCTGCTCCCAACCTAACTTTTGTTCATTTATTCATTACAGAAAAAGTAGCCGTAAAATGTTGAAAGTCACTGTTTCCCATGTTTAATTTCAGGATTGTTTTCGACAAGTCTCTTGTGGCGCACTAAGTGCTACATTTGTGTAACAATGTAAGTATTTGTTTTCACACTTCATAGTTTATTTTTTAATTTTTGCATGATTAGAAAGTAATATTACTGTTCATAATACTTTAGAATTATTTAATTTCTCAATCTTTCAAATTATTTACTAATATGGAAAAAAATAAGCTGATCTTCTTATATTTATTTCAGGTTTTCAGAAGTAAAAATATAGATCCCCCTGATGATTATGCGAGGCTTCTTCAAGAGTTATCAGATGAAGAATTAAGCAAATATAATGACAAGGAATTTGATAATGACAGTGAAGAGCAGATAGATGAAAGTGATCATGATTCTCAGTCTGAAATAGATGCAGATTCTGGTGAAGAAATTATAGAAAGAGATGTAAATAATGATGAAGGCTTCTTTACTAAAATAATATTCAAAGGTAAAAGAGGTAAAGGGAATGAAGTATGTGAAATCTTCAAATGGAAAAAATCTCCAATCATAAGTAAATATTCGAAAACTCCACAGAAAAATATTTTGAAGACTATATTGCCATTTGTAAAAGCAAATGATGGTACAGGTGAATTATCTGCATTTTTAAAAATTACTGATATAAAAATGATCGATTTGATAGTTTGTAATACAAATATAAACATTGAGAATAGACATAAGAATGGCACTGGCAAAGAATACTATAGATCCATTGTGAAAGACACTACTAGAGATGAAACTATGGCAGTTATTTGAATGTTGTATCCGATAGGTTTGAAAAAGGCTAGCAAGGTAAATCTGCGTGAATTGTGGACAAACGATGGCACGGGTGTTGAACTTCTTTGTGTCATTATGTCTCTAAATAGATTTCAATTTCTTCTCAATGCTATTCTGTTTGATGATAAAAGTATGAAAAATTTAAGAAGAGAAAAAGACAAGTTAGCCTCAATAAGAGATTTTTTAGATGCTTTTGTACAGCACTGTAAAGAATCCTATTCGCCAGGTGAACAAGTTACCGTTGATGAGAAACTAGAGCCATTTCATGATAGATGCTCTTTCATACAATATATACTGAAGAAACCTGCTAAATATGGGATAAAGGTGTTTGCACTTGTTGATGCAAAGACTTTTTACTCTAACAATCTTGAAGTATACTGGGGAACACAGCCTGTCGGCCTACATCATGTTTCAAATACGTCTTTTAACATAGTTTAGAGATTGATTTCCCATTTAAAAGGATCATGCAGAAATTTAACAGCCGATAACTGGTACAAGAGTTACCCCTTAGCAAAGTCATTGCTAAGTGATAAAATTACCTTGCTAGGAACAATGAGATCGAACAGAAAGGAAATTCCATGTGAATGTCTTCCATCAAAATCAAGACAAGTTGGTTCTGCACTTTTTGAATTTCAAAAAGACATAAGTCTTTGCTCATGTATACCAAAGAGAAATAAAGCTGTTATACTCATGAGTACAATGCATGACGATGCAAGTACTGATAATGAGACATGTAAACCATGTGTAATTCTGGATTATAATCAAACAAAATGTGGCGTGGATATAGTTGATCAACTAGGAGGGAACTCTACTGTCACAAGAAAAATGTACAGATGGCCAATGTCAGTATTTTATGCATTATTAAACATAGCAGGTATAAACAGCCAGATTATTCTTAAAGCTTCCGCACCTGACTCAGTTTCCACGTACAGAAGATATTTCTTAAAAAATTAATCTGCAGCTCTTATCAAGCCGCATTTAAAAAATCGAAGTTTGATTGTAAATTTGTCAGTTATGACGAAAGAAGTAATTAAGAGGCATATTGGTGTAAAAGAGACAATCAAAGCTGAAGAACCACTAAAGAAAAAAGGTCAATGTAATCCTTGTGGACGTATCAGAAACAGCAATACAAGTATAATCTGTTCACACTGTAAAAATTTCACTTGTAAAAATCGCATGAAACAAATAGATTATACATGTATAAACTGTTATAATCAGAAAAATAATGAAGAATATTATATGTCCAAGTAAAAAAATATCCGTAAGTTTCTTGTGTGAGCTATGTAGCTTAAAACTCTCTTACATTTTATTTCTTTTTATGCGTTAATTCATTAATAAATTAGTGTTCATCGTAGTTAATGGTCTTCATTATTAGCCCCGAGATTCTTCTGTAATGAATAAGAATAAATATATGTGTATTGTGTTACAAAGAGAGTTTTAAGCTACATAGCTCGTGCTGAGCTTTTCAAATTCTCAACTAACATTCATTAAATCACATGATTGTAAGAAAAAAGAAATGTTTATAGTTTTGTGAATCATGCATCACGTGACCAAAAGCAGATGCGCCATTTTAAAGATGAGTCACACCATCTGTTACACACATAAAATATTACTTTATACATTATGAAGATCAAATTGATACAATTAGATTTTTATTTCATTGCTTAGCATACATGTTATTTATTTAAATATTTTATTTACTAAATAATATTAAAAAAGATGTGTTAATGACTGAAATATTAACCCTCTAACCGGTAAGGCCGTATATATATATACAGCTTAGAATATTTTTTGTGATATCTGTAAGAACGTATATATACGTACACATTAAAATTTCTCAAAGAAATTAAGGCAATATGTTAAAAGTACACAAATTCAAGTATAAAATACTAGGAGAATTTTTACATTAAAATCATTAAAATATTTTTTAGCGTAGTTTTGGGAAATTTGTGCTTTCTTAACGAAAACCCTGGCTGGTCAGAGGGCTAACTGACATATTTTATGCACCAACTGTGTAACTATGTAATTTTCCCCACCTGTGTAACAAAGGGTTAATACGAACTAATAAGTGATCTTTAGGGTTTTCCCTCATTTTATTTTTATGCAACATTTGATTAGCTCTGCATTAACCAGAGTAAATTTGTTTATCAACCTCTATTTATAAGTTAAATTATATTAAAATAATTCTTATTTAAACTATACTGTATTTACATGAAAGTATAATATGTGTGCATTCTCATCTCTAATGCTTTTAAATCCATCTGCCATCAGCAAACAATGCCAGTTCCTCTGTCATTCATTTTAATATCTATTACTCCAGCTCTTGACAGCAACATGGCATTTAATATGTTCTTATCAGGCTGTAAGAAATCTAGATATAAATTTTTGGTTTCATAAATCATCTTCTGGAGTATTATCAACATCAGTGATTATACTAATGACAAATTTCCTTAAAAATGGCAGAATTATGCTTAGAATATCTGCAGATTTTGTTATTTTGTATTCAGATCTTTGATGTTTCAATTTTGGGTAATTTATCAACTTTCAGGTTATACTTTTGAAGGCAATGTCAGTTTTAATTGATATAATTCATTAATAAAGATATGAAATGGTTTTGATGAAAGAAGACACACGTTTCATTCATGGCCAGTGTTGTAGATGGTGATGGTACTGTTATGCATAATTTTACATTTGTAATCAAATGTAGCCATTCTACTATATTAACAGATTTTATTTTGAGGCAAAACAGTTTTTGAAAAACACATCTTAATTATAAATTATTCATGATACTGAGCATAATCTACATCCTGATTCTCAATCACATTTGTAACTTTTTTACATCTTATGACAAATACAATAAATAAAAGAAAGAGATGTGCAGCAACATGTTAGCTGGACAGAAAACTGCGAGAATGTAACATAGTCAAAAGAAAGCCTAAAGAAGAAGTCAAAAGATTATGGTTTATAATGTTAGTTCCAATTTAAATATATTGTGATTGGCTAAAGCATTTATGTAAGTACCTGCATCAGCTGTAGTATGCGAGATCGCATGATACAGATTAATTTGAAAATGCTCTGGTTCAGAGAGATTTATTAAAAGCAGTCACTATTTTTTGTACAAAAAGCATAAGCACCCAAATTAAAATGAGAAATTAAGAGACTACTGCAAATTAAAGTTAGAATTTTGATTTACGTATTTTTTTATGTTGCATGCATACATAGTATATATGATCTGGACAACGTTTTTTTCATAGTTAACTTTCTGCATAAAATATATTATTACTTTGTTTTATAATAAATTACCAGTTGCCCTATAAAGAACAAATTTATGAAGAAAATTGTTTTAAAAGAAACTGGAGATGATTGATTTTTCAAACTCATAGTTGTAGTGCTATCTGTATCCACCATTTTAGTTTTAAAGATTTTACTGTATCTTTGTGTGTATATATTATATCCCCTATATAGTTTTTTAAATTCAGAATTAAATACTTATTATTTTCTCTTTTATTCTTTAGTTCCTGCTGCTTTTGGAACAAAGCTTTTGCTACCATTTGTGGATAAAATATTATCAAGAATTGAAATGACAGTTTCTGTTGTTACTAAAAAGAAAGTTAAGAAATCAATTTCTACAAGAGATTTGACTATTCTATTAAGGTAAAATTTATTGCAAGATTTTTTTTTTTTATTTCAGAATTATATTTTAATGTTTTCACCTTATGCTTATGCTTTATATTTTTAGGATTAGCAAATATGTTAATGATTCTGCACAGTGCTCAAAGCTGATACATTTGTTGATACCATTTTTTCAGAAGTCCAAAATAGATCCTGTAAGTATGCGTGTTTAAATATAATTTAAAGTTTAATTTATTTTTAAATTTTGTGTTAACTTTATTTGATGTAATTATTTGTTAAAATTACATTTGTTTAAGTAACTTAGTGTGTCATAAAAAAGATATTTGAGAATTGTTTTAATGGGAAAACTTTTGCTAATTGCCCTGTATCCTTAGTTTCATAAATTACTCAGATAATATGAATTCTTGTCTGATTTTCTGTTATTGGTGAAAAGTCTACCAGTTTTGTAACCAGTTAAAAATAATAGAGTAAATAAAAACAAAATAAGCTATCTTCATAAACATAGTTACTGAAACTATTATTTATTATTCTGTGGTCAAATGACTGACACTGTATTGAACAAATTTATTTAATTTTGAGAAATAATTATTTAATGTGAACTTAAAAATGTTTTTAAGAA
>KK118251.1:246115-280681 GCA_000611955.2 Stegodyphus mimosarum | reverse complement strand
CTCTTGCCACAAAATCAAAATTTAGGAAGAAAAAGGAATTTTTAAAAACCTGTCTCCTTTTTTAATAGAAATGTGAGTACTTAATTGGAATTATTCAAACTTTTGCATAAATGCATTAAATTTTGTAGGTGCACTTTTAAATGAGAAAAATAAGGGAATAGTAAGCTTTTCTAAATAATTTTAAATAAAAATAATATAAATAATCATATTACCATATGCTTAGACCTATAATGCATCAGTATTCATAAAAGGGAGTTTTTGAGAATGTAGTAAATGCCATAGTTTCATGTGTATGATGTTTAATTGTAATGCCATCAGCTGTCACGAGAATTAGCTGTGTCAGACATATATGCCTCATAGAAATATTTTTCTTAAATTATGTTCACCTCGATAGTGAATGTTAATTTATGTAAGATGTGATTAAGTGATGTCCAGCTGGTCCAAGCCTTTCTTTGCATAAGAACTGTAAACTGTTAATACACAGTCCAGTCACATTAATGTGACCACCACGTACTTTCCATGTCAGAGTTAAATAACCAATCACAGAAGGCAGGTGGCAGCACAGTGCAGTTGAGCGTATATAAAGGGTGTGTGAGGGCTTCGGAAAACATTTCAATCGTTGGCGTAATGCAGAAACGAAGCGATTTATCCGACTTCCAAAAGGGCATGATCATTGGCTTTCGGGCCAAGGGTGGAAGCATTTCCGAAACGGCTGAGTTTGTGAACTGTTCGCGTGCCGCCGTGGTAAAAGTGTACCGTGCATGGCAAAATGGGACTGTCCAAAATCAGCGACGTGGCAAATGTGGTGCACCACGGGCCATAGATGACAGAGGCGAACGACGGTTGCGGAGATGCGTTCGGGCAGATAGACGGGCTACCGTTGAGCAACTGACCACCAAAATGAACCAAGGGGCTACCAAAAGTGTCTCCCAAAGTACTATTCAGCGAACATTGCTGCGTCTGGGCCTCCGAAGCAGACGCCTGGTTCGTGCACCTATGCTGACTGCTGTTCATCGACGGCGAAGGCTAGAATTTGCACGCCAGTACAGCAGCTGGACGTCCACTGAGTGGCGACAGGTTGCGTTTTCGGATGAATCGCGTTTTATGCTCCATCGGACAGATGGACGTTGGCGTATAAGGCGTGAAACCTCTGAAAGGAACCACCCTGCAACCATTGCCGGAACGGTCCAAGCTGGAGGCGGGAGCATTATGGTCTGGGGAATGTTTTCCTGGCATTCTCTAGGTTCACTGATCATTGTGGAAGGCACAATGGATCAATACAAGTACGCATCTGTCCTTGCGGACCATGTTCACCCCTACATGCGCATTGTTTTTCCTCAGGATGATGGCATCTTCCAGCAGGACAATGCGAGGTGCCATACAGCTGCCAGTGTACGTGCGTGGTTCGAAGAGCACCAGGATGAGTTTACCGTCCTCCCCTGGCCAGCAAACTCACCTGACTTAAACCCAATCGAGCATCTGTGGGACCATCTCGATCGAGTTGTTCGCACCGCGTAATCTAGCGCAGTTGGCCACGGCATTAGAGTCGGCATGGCTCAACATCCCAGAGAACACCTTCAGGGACCTATGTGACTCTCTTCCTGCACGTCTCGCAGCAGTCCGCTCTGCAAAAGGTGGTTATTCTGGCTTTTGACAGATGGTCACATTAATGTGACTGGACTGTGTAACTTTTTATACAAAAGTTGGTCTTTATTTCAAAAAAGAAATGTTTATTTATATGCACATTGTATAAGTATCTGAAAATACATTTTGTAACCTTATAAATTCTTTTTCTCAAAATTAGGATTCTGAAGTTCTTATTCTGAATACAATTTCAAATTTGATAAAAAAGGCTGAAGACATTGAGGATCTTACTAAGTATGCAATTTTTTAATTTTTACAAAATTTAGTGGTATTCCCTGTAAATTTTAGATCTAATTTAGTCTTTCAATGTCTGTTGCAAAAATTGGATATACAGTTACACTTTTTGTAATAACCCTGAATTTGGCTTGACTGTGTTTACAATAATGTTATGATATGTTTTCATATTTGTTTTAAAGTTTAGAATGTATGTACATCTATATGTGTATTGGAAAATAATACTGGTGTATTGAAATTTTGCTGATACTGTTCTATTATCCGGACCGGGTTTAAAAATGTGTATATTATATATATATATGTAAGTACGAATGTATGTGTGTGTATATGTTACTGTGAAAGACCAAAATTGGAGAATGTCGACTTTCCCTGAGAATGTCAACATTCACCAAATGCGTCGGTGAAAGATCGAATATAACATTGCATTCTTGTACATTGGGACCCTCACCGGTGTATGTCGACAATCACAGATATGCTCTGGTGTAGGTCGAAAAGAGAGGCAACTGGCTGTTTCCCATAAATGCAGTTGTAAAAGCAAGGGCCTCTTGTGCAATTCAAAGTCTCATAATAGTTTAAGTTGTTGCAATTAATCAGATTTGAATCACATAATTTAGTAAGTTTTTTATTACTATTATTTTATTTTCTCATTTAATACGTACTGTATAATTAAGTAAGTTTTTTAACTTCTATTATTTTCCTTTCTCATTTTGAATGTATTGTGTGTTTTTTCGCGACTGAATTACGGAGAAGAAAATATAATATTCTCATATATTCAACTTTCACCATTAGTACATGGTGAATGTCGACATTCGCTGGTGTAAGTCAGAAATAAGAGTATTTGGAAAATATTTCGGACATACACCAAGCGACTATGTGAATGTTGAGATTCACCGGTGAAAGTCGACATTCTCCAGATTTCGGTGTTTCACCGTAACATATGTATAAATAAAGTAAATGTTCTATTTTCATTAAAAGGTATGATATGATCAGAATTATTAAAAACTTACATGACTTGCTTTACTTCTTATAGCTAAAGCGCAGGATCTAATAAATATTAAGCAATATTAAAAAATTTAGTCATGCAATGTTTTATGAAATAGTGTTAACTATAGGTAAGAAGATATAAATTTTACTTTGTCGTTTCAGCTGAAAAAAACAAAATTTTGTTTCACATTATAATATGCATTACAGCTAACGTTATGTAAATATTCCATGTGGTTATTGAAAAACTGCTAGAATAGGTTTTTTAACTTCTGTTATTTTCCTTTCTCATTTTGAATGTATTGTGTGTTTTAAGTACTTGTGTGTTTTTTCGCTACTGAATTACGGAGAAGAAAATATAATATTCTCATATGTTCAACATTCACCATTAGTACATGGTGAATGTCGACATTCACTGGTGTAAGTCAGAAATAAGAGTATTTGGAAAATATTTCGGACATACACCAAGCGACTATGTGAATGTTGACATTCACCGGTGAAAGTCGACATTCTCCAGATTTCGGTGTTTCACCGTAACATATACATATACACATATATGCCCATGCATACAAACACATGTTCATACATTTCTTAATCCAGTCCTGATAACAATACCATTTTTCTTTTCTCTTACAAATAGTAAAAATAGTTGCTAAAAATATATAAATCAGTTACAAGTTATATTTAGCAAATAATATGAAAGTATGTTTATTAGTCTTTTCTTAAGTTGAATAATGAAAATGAAATTTTTGGCACTAATTTTAATTGAAATCCATCGAAGAGATTGTATAAAATCTAGAACAGAAATTTTTATCCTTTAAATTGGTATTGACAGTTAATTATATTTACCATAATTTTGGGCAGATAAGCCTCCCTGGCATATACACCGCACTTATGATGATTGACTGAAAAAAATAAAAGTGCATAGAATAGGCCGCACCGCTTTATACGCCGCAGCAAATCATTCTGAAACATGGCACTTGTATTCATTTATTCAGTAATTCCCTGCCATATTGATGTAATCATCATCAATAACATTTCATAATATTTACAACATAAATATAATCGGTAATATATAAATAAATAAGGAAGAAAATCTTACTTTGAGCTGGCCGTAAATGAACTCTGATGATTTCTAATTGATATTATTTTTACAGGCTCGGTAAATTTCATTTATCACCATAAATTACCGTTATTATGAAAAAGAATACGTAAATTAGATAAAAAAAAAAGAATTTTTAATTAAACGACAGTTATTTGTACAAATCCTTCGAAATCCGACTCATCAATGTCAGAATTATATAAATTTAACAAATGACCATAAAGGTCAATTTCATCATTCTGTTCTAAATCACTTCGTTCAGCATTGCTATCTTCACTTTCATTTCTTTTTCGGTGATTTCCGATTTAATGAAAGCTGATATGACTGTATCAGCTCGGACATAAGGCAGCCTCCTCATACGAAGCTTTTCTCATTCATCTGTTGCATCCATTCCTCTGACTGCTTTTGTAGTTCATGCTTGAAAATTATATTGATACTGAGATCCAGTGTCACTGTAAATTTTTTTAAGTCTACCTGGTATCTCTGAGACATCGGTGCCAAGTTTTTTGCTTCCAATCTTACCGTATCCGCTAAGTGTGATTGCATTGAATCCAGAATGATAAGTCCTCGGGGTTGAAAAAAAAGCACCTTTCCTTTTTCAACACATTTCTCTCAGCCAAATCAACATCACTTCTTCTCATAGGAAAACTCGGGCAAAACCATGAGTTTAGCAGAAAGTACATGCATTATGATGTCTTTACACAGAGCGTCACCTACCTTAGTTAGGCGAGTTGAACTTATTGCACTGCCTTAGCACAATCTAAGGTTTAAATGTTGCAGCGAATTCGAACTTAATTGTTTCGGTTGTGCATAGCTTACTATCTGAACTAGCGAAGTTTTAAGGACAGAGGAAAAATGAAATTCCCTCAGATACGCCGACGATCTAAATTTTCAACTTTTTAACTATTTTCAACTTTGAATAAAAGTTTTTTTAAACACGTATAAGCCGCGGCTTATCGACCCGAAATTACAGTAATATTGTTGTGTGCGTACGGGTTCGTAATGGATTGAATGCACAAGTTGATAAGTTAATAAAATTTATTCTTATCCCAAGAAATAAAACAAAATGTTGAAATTTTCTTGGAGATATTCATACAATATCGCAATATCTCACAATAGTTATATTTTAAACTACTAAAATATAAATAGAACTTAATTCAAAACACAAAGAAAGCTAATCCAATCTTACCACAAATTCGCTACAATCAAGAACAACACTAAGTTAACAAATGAATTGATATGTTTTCCTCTGGCTTTTATAAGCTTTTTAATCATGCATGAGAACATTCTGGTATTTTCTCGATTTTTCTGGATAGCAAAAGAGTGCAATTACGAGATATCTATTTATTAAATGCATATGCTCCTGTATTTCAACTTTTCCGGCATATCTTTCTCTTCAAATAAGCCTTATGCTACATTGCACGGGGATATAAAACAATTTTAATCATAATTCTACTAAAAATAGTGAATTAAACACAAATTCCTTAACAATATTAATGTTTTCACTGAAAAATTTTCAAAATTGTTTTTTAAACATGAAAACTTATAGAACCGTTTTGATTTCTGTTTAGCTTAAATATAGGGTGTCCCAGCAGAAGTGCCAGATTTAATGTGCCAAAAAAATATTTTATTTTTAGAAAATGGAAAATAGGTAAATCTTCCATTTATGAATATCAAATTTGATTTGACCTGGTAACACTGGTATTTAATCGCCATTAGTTCATTTTGCAACTTCTTTAAGCTTAGTAGACATGGAACGCAAAAAAAAACAGCAAGTTTTGTTTGTGAAAACTAATTACAAGAATGGAGAGTGTATGTATAGACTGTTAGGAGACTTTATAATATCATTTGATGTGAAAATGCACCTAGTGAAACAAAAAGTCACAGGTTGATAAAGAAATTTGAGGCAGACATTCAATCACTGTACTTTTGATCCAGTTGGTCCATCAAAAACTTTCCTATTGTGCATTACTGTGTTATTAGAAGCCCCGAAAAGTCTAGCATAGAGTGTTAGAAATCCTAGAAAAATTACAATGAAAAAACTTAAATTGGCCAGCTTGTCAGGCAAATATGTGAAAAAATTATTCAGCAAAAGACTTTAATGCTGTAGAATAAATCATAGAGAAATGCACCAAACATTATTTTTCATTCTTACATTTCTTGCATTTCATATTACATTTTAAAGTACTGAATTTAGTAAACATTTGGTCTTGGAACCTTAAGTTTGGAAATAGAATATAACTTATATGTTCCATGATATGATCATTTGTTTTAAAATTTTAATCATTTCAGTTACAGAAATCGCAATTTGTAAGATTAGTGTTTGATAACTTCAAAACATATTTTTTTAATAAGGCATTATTTGCTTTATTATGCCCACAAATATTTAATCTCACCTGCTTTAAATAAAAAAGTACTAACTAGAGGCTAACTAGATACTTCTGCAATGTGTTCAACAAATTAAATTGAATTCTTTAAATTTCATCAAAGAG
This sequence comes from Stegodyphus mimosarum, assembly GCA_000611955.2. NCBI lineage: Eukaryota > Metazoa > Arthropoda > Arachnida > Araneae > Eresidae > Stegodyphus > Stegodyphus mimosarum. The sequence continues at coordinate 274,228 of KK118251.1, read as the reverse complement.
AAATTGAATCAAAAAATAGCTTTGAAGTGAAAGTAAACTTTTAAGGGAGCAAATTGATTTTTTTAAAATTCTATTTATTATTATTAGTCCAAAGGGTCTTTGTCCCTGAAAGACTATTGTTTTCGTTTTGCGATTTTGCGTCGAATTGCTAAAAGCGTTGTAGAACTTTTCAAACTGTTGCCACCAAATGTTGCATAAATGTATATATATTTCTCTAAATGGGATAAAACAACGGTACCTAGACCCATCCAATTTTGAATACCGTACGTTTCCACTCGAATATGCGCATCTGCAAGCCCAAATTTGGAATTTGTTTTATTATCTATTTCATATTTTGTAAAACTTTAAAAAAATTTTTATGAAAAACTCCAAATGATTTAAAAGCGAGCAATGGTAACACTCTATGGGGAGAGGGAACTTTTTTATCTCTAGCTTGCGGAACTGTATGTGAGTAAATCATTATAGTTTAAAATTTTGCTTTTTTATTTCCTTTTACAAAGTATTGTGTTCAAAATCATATTTCAACAGAAATATCCATTTTGACTGTTCCCAAATTCATGTGGATGATTTCTTAACATGGCATCTGTATGTATGGGCATAATGAAGGACTTTATCCCAGAACAGATTGTAGAATGACTTTAAAGTGGATTCAAAGGGAATTTCTTTCATGACGTTTGTATACATAGCTATGTTTGTATGTATGTATCTCGCATAATTCAAAAACAATTAGTTGCAGAGCATTGAAATTTTGTATATAGGACTGCTATAATATCTAGTTAGGCACCTTCCTTTGTTATTGCAGTCGGCAGAACCAATTGTATATATGTATATGCACCCCCTAACCGAGCTTAAATGTTCTTACACAGCCTTTATTTTCACAATCATTAGTCTTAGTCATTTACTTCCACTGAAGTGTTTTAAATGATGAATTTTGGCAATGTTAGATTAAAAAAAAGACAAAAAAACTAATTTTGGACAAATAAAGAAATCTAATTTTTAATGTGGGTCTCATGGTTCCTGTACTTACATTTGGAAAAGTTGTATACTTATAATTATAAAGTTTGATTCCTGTACAACAAAATTGCAATTTTTGTTGTCACTTGTCTTTAGATATTGGTTAAGTTAGAATAATTCAAGAAAATAATTAAAATGAAATATGGCAAAAAATGTATATAATTTAATAGGCCATACAAAATAAGGAATAAGGAAGTCGTGATGTCCACATAAGATTTTAATAAAAAGTAATCTCCCTGTGTACCTCAAAAGAATGGTGTTAATTGCCCCCAGAATCTGAAAAATACAGTTAAGAAAAGGAGATTAAGATTTACAGATAAAGAATTCAAACAACATTAATAAAAGAAGAGGAATTTTGCTGATTATATTAAAATTATCCTGGTCTTTTTCAAAGGTTGTATATGTATTATATGCATCATCAAATAATTAAATGAATCCATTGTCATTCTAATTTTTGTCCCTAAACATTTTATGTGGACTTTTCCCACTCTGAGTCAAAGTTTCTATTTTTAATTTTTAATTTTGTTTATGCAGAATAACTTCTCTTAAACAATGATCATATATGTCTCATGCATTGTCATAAATATGTAATATCTTTTGGTGTGTCTTAGAAGTTAACTTGAATGTGAAAATCAAGAAACAACCAGACATATATATGCAAAAGCCACAACGTACTTTTTGCACTCAAGATGTTTAACAATTTTCTTGTTCTGTGAGAAAGAAATGTATATGATGTTATTTGCTGCGTGCAAAGTTTGCACTGCCTGGCAGGTGGCTCAGCATATCAATCAATTAATGTACTGTTAAACCATATTTGTTATTTATGATACTTTATTTTTTATTTATTTTAGATTGCTTGCTCCTCTGTTTGGAAAACTATCTAATCAAAACACACGCTTAGCATTGTGTACAGTTTTTTCAACACTTTCTGAAATTAAACCTGAAATGCATAAAATGGCATCAGTTATTGAAAAGGTGAGAAGGATGCATATTTTGTTCTATTATTTTATAAATAAAATATTTATCAGTTTTCAGTGTTATTTTCAGCACCAGAAGCTGTCATATCCAATGAGCTTGAAAAATTGTGTGATTTATAATTAATTCATTTACTATAAACAAACTGTTGTTTTATGATTGAGGTTTCTAGATGCACATATGTGATATCTGGTTGTAATGAAAGTTTTCCCCAAAAATCATTCTTAATAAAGTTAGAAGAAAAACATCAAAGCAGTACCTTTAGTGTGGTTAGTAATCACCACCAAATCTATGATTTTCCTGCCCAATGTTTTTCAAAGCCTTTGGCCCAGAAACTTGGTGGCCACAAGTTCAAAAACAGATTCAGAACCTCATTTCAGATGTCCTGTGCAGAATGGAAGATAGCACCAGCAAAATATAGCTTCAGGTGTGAAAAAAGGTAGAAATCAGAAGGAGTGATGTCAGGGTTATATGGTGGGTGTGGCAAAAAATATCTGTTTGAGGCCATACAGAATCCAGGCAGTTGGCAGACAGAAAGCAAAACCTTTCCAAAGGATGTAGCACAGATACTGAAGGTAAACTACTTTTCAATGGCCCACCTTGTATATGCACTTTTGGGGGGGGGCGGGGAGAGGTGTTTACGTATAGTGGTCTTACTTTGGTAAAACAGGCAATCATAATTTGAAGAATGTACACTGAACTTCTAATTATCCATTTTATAAATATTCTGATTTATCCAAAAAAGGGAGCAGTTTAATAATAAAACAATATTAATTACCATAAGCAATATTTTCATTTCTTTCCTCATTCCTTAATTGGCAGTTTTGAGGAAATGGGTGAGATGACTCATTGTTCTTGGAATGCTGTGTTGTAACATATAAGGCTGATGGAGGTTCTGATGCAGTGATTGTCAAAGCTGACACTTCAGACAATGTTTAAAACTTAATGCTATCATGACCGTAAAAAATTTATCCTTCATGTTATAAAGGGAGAAAACTTTACTAATGAAAGTGAAACAGCAGTGATGATATTGAGAAGAATGATAATATTGAGAGATATAGGGTTGTAATAGACCAAGAATTTCTTCTTGAAATGAAAATGAATGAGGTGAAAATGAAATTTTCAGCTGTGAACTACAATAAGGCTATGAAATGTGTAGGAAATGTTATATTGGCCAACAATATGTATGCAAGGTTAATAATATCATAGCTTTGTGCATCCTTCAGTGATAGTTCAAAAGAATGTTCCTCCCAGAAGAAAAATAGAAAAGCTGAAAAACCTCTGCCTGTTTATCATTGTTTTAATGGAGTGCTATTTTAAACATAGTGTGCATTCTCTATGTAAGAGCTTTTAAAAGGTTAGTTTTTATCAGTTTATTTATTTCATCTTTTATATTAGTTTAGCCTTCTGAGCAGCATGACTGGCTTTATCCAGTCATGATATTTTTTGTCATTTGGTATATATTAGCTTATAATTTAAGGTATTTTACTTTCTTACTCTCTTTATCGTAATGAATGTAAGCTTATGAAAATAGACTAAAATAAGTAAATATGCAAATTTAACTAATAAATTCTTTTAAAATACAAGTCTTCATGACAAATCCGAAACCTGTGCTGCTCAGATGGTAAAAAAAAAATTCATTTCAGTAATGTAACATCCATTTTTGAATATCCAGTTTTCCTCACACACTTAAACATAATTAGCAGTTCAGTTTATTAAGTATTACCAATTTTAACTCATTGTTTGAAGCAGTTATGGACAGTGAAATGCAATGTAGTTGTGTTTGCAATAATTGATATGTCGAAGTATTTTTAATTTAATGTTATGCTATTTCTTTTATAGATGAATGCTTTTGATCCAAATATGGTATCAGAGCCTAATTATCAAGAAAGACTGAATGGACACAAAGAAGCATTGGAAATTATCAGAGGAATGGACAAAACTAGTGTCAATGAAGATTTCTTGAGAATTATTATATACAATTCATCATTTATGATTCGAACAGTATGTTTTTTCATCCCTTTCAAAATAAATATAAAATTTTATTAGTTAAAAATATTTAGAAAAATTTTTAAAGAATATATGTCCATAATGTTTGTATTACTTTAAAATTTCTCTGTATAAAGTTTAGATTTTTTTAATTAAGTAATGTCATATTAAACTTTAAAACATTTTTAATTTTTCAATGAATTTTTTATTCAGTTTTGAATTATAAAATTTGTAACCATTAAAGGTGGGAAAGAAAACTTTGGAAGAAATTTACAATTGGTATGAAAAGGAGTTTAATTCACAAAACATGTTGCAGTGACTGTTATGTTAACTTTTGCTATATTAAGTGAGTTTACTGTATTACATAAACTGCTAGGCTCAGTTTTTGATCAAGGAAGTTTGTTATGCAATATTTCAGGTTTTCAGTTGATCTAATATAGATATATATCAAATCCATTTCTCGCAAAATATACTGCAAGCCCTGCATAAAAGCCCTTCTTCCCTTATGACTATCCTATCTGTACTATGTCATTATAAACTTCTATTTTCTTTGTTATAATCATGATTCAGTTACCTCAATTTGTGTGATTTTTTTTCATTTTTTTTTAATTTAATAAACTTTAAAATGATACATTTATGCACAAATGCAAAACTAGAATTATTTATATTCTCTTATAAGTAAAATTATCAGGAAATATTTTGAAAGAAATATATATTTATAATATTGAGTTAAGTACTTTGCTGTGAACCAAAAAATTATTTACGATTATGTATTAATATTATTGAAAAAATTATCAAAAATATTAGTTTTCATCATAAAATGTAATAATTGCTACAGATTTGCTGTATAAAAGCTCAGGAGAAATATTAAGAATAATTTTCATTCCTGAAAGATAATAACAAGTAAATTATTCTTATTTATTCATTGTTAATTTTAAAAATTGAAATGCATTTTTCTGCTCATACACATTAATTTAATTATTAGTTTTATTGAGTGATATGGAAAATAATACTTCATGGTATTATTATGAAACTAAATGTTAGTTATGAAAAATAATAAATATTATCCTCGTAAAGTAGTAATATTTTTACTGTAAAATAATATTAAAATATTGTCCTACAAATTTGTATCTTCCAAAATCTTATAAATATTGAGAATATTTTTTGGAACACACAATAATTATTTTTTAACTGGAATTTTTCCCTAGATTTCAACTTCTTAAGATTTATGTTGAGATTAAAGTTTTTAAGTTATTTATTGCTTTTTTTCTTTTAACTTTTTCATAAGAAAAATTAACCATTGTTAGAAATTCCTGTGGGACCACAAACACTTTAAGTATTACATAAAGAAATGCTTTGAATTTCTATTGTGAAACTTTTGAAAAATTTTAGTGGCATATTGCTCATATATACATTTCGGCATTTCATGACATGTAAGATTTTTTCCTGAACTCTTTCTGAAACTAATTGGACCATATTATTCATTTTATATTTCTTTTTTGGGAGATCTCTATCTATCTGGTATTGCTGAATGTAATATTTGAAAATAACTGCTGGAAAGTGCTTATTCATTTATTCCTCCTATCAAATTCATATATATATATATATATATATATATATAATATTATTGTAGGCATTAAATTTTGAGATCAAAATTTTCTAAATGCATGTAACTGTTATGCATCGGCGTAAACTGACTATGCAACATAGATTGCTACAAAAATTAGTTAAGGTCTGAAAGTTTACATTCATTTCATGAGTACAAGCGGTAAAGTCACTGAACACTAATAGTTTGGTCCAAGGTTCAAATCTCATGAACAGGCTGGCTGCATGTGCATTTTCATGGTTTTCCCTATGTGTAATGTGTATACGAATCAGTTTCCCTTAGAAAATCCTCCATGAAGGCATCTCTTTCCTTAGGCAGATAGGCCTCAAGTCTTTGCCGTAATCGCATAAACCAAACCATCAGCAGGAGCATATTTGAACTACAAATTTGCAAAATCGTCATTTTGTGAAAAAAATTGTTTAATAGTTCAGTAGGTATTTGGTTTGAGGAAAGGTCACAGTATACCTTCATAGTAAACCATTATTTATGAAAAAAATTGTTTAATAGTTCAGTAGGTATTTGGTTTGAGGAAAGGTCACAGTATAGCTTCATAGTAAACCATTATTTATACAGATATTTTTATTTGCTGTAGTGTAAGGTACCAAAAAAAAATCTAGGAAGTACGTGTAAAAGATAGTACTGAAAGATTATCTGGTAGGCTTTGTAAAATATTGAAATTCAATTGATGAACTGTTATTTTCTTGTTTACATTCTGTGTTTGTATTAACCGCAACTATGATTAATATCCCAGTTTTCTTATATTGAAAAAAAGGTTAAAAGACTACCCTGTTCTTCAGTCAAACATGGAGAGTAGTGATTTCTGTATTGTTTTGAAAATTTGTAAAGCCTCTTTCTCCCCTTTGTTTGTTTGATTATTTATATTCGGCTTTCTCTAGTATTAAGCTTCATGTATTAGAGTTTTCTTTTATTTTCTTAATTATATTATCTTTTCTCATTTTCTAGTGTGATGATCTTGCGTTACGTAATAGTGCATCATATTTGCTTCAAGAAAGTGCCAAAGTTTTTGCAACAGTAATGCCTGATTTTCAAGAATTGTGTAATTTATTGATATTTGATACATTGCTACCAGAAGTACAAAAAGGCTTAAAATGCAATCTTGAGGTAAGAAAATAGAATTATTGTTGAAATGAATGTTATCTTTTAGAAGTGAGAATATAAACTACTTCTGAATTTTAAAAAAGTGTTTGTTAATTCTCTGTTTAAAAAAAATTAATAAATAATTTCATTCCTCTTACCATGAGTGACTAATATATATGACACTTTGAAATGGTAAATGATAAAATATGGTCTTTCATATTTTAACATTGCAATATCTGGATAATGTTGCTCATGGAAAAAAAAATATGTAAAAGAGAATTTTTTTAAATTAGCCTAATAATTGTTCTTTTATTTAAATTATGTTAAATAATAAATAATACAAAGGAAAAATGAAATATTCAATCAATTTTAATGTATAGTAATTATATTTTAATGAATGAATTTGGAAACAAAATTTATCCTTAAAATTATGTACTATTAATTTCATTATTAATATCATCAAGATGTAATTCTGTTCTTGATTTTACTCATTACTTCACACAAAAAGTGTAGCTTTGACTGAAATGTACTGATAGGAATGCATGTAAATATGTTGCTAATAAGAATATATAAATGTTCTTTGAAAGGAATTCTTCATAATTATTCTGATTACAGCTTCTTTATGCTCGTATAGATTTGTCTATATTTATATTTAGTCCCCTATTTAAAATTTTTCAAGTATTAATTTAATTTGTATTAATTTAGCAATAATTTTACATTTCAAGTAAAAAAACATTAACATGTATTATACACTGGTTATCATAAATTAAGGAAAAATCACGATTACTGAAAAAGTTACATGTAGAATTTTATGAAACTTATCCACGATATACAACATATAGTATGGTATCAAATAACATAAAAAGAAATTACTGGACAATTATGGTAGTATAGAAATTAGCACAGGTATGAAATGAACAAATCGAAGGTGTCAGTTTTCTATACGAAAAGTACCTTCAATATGGAATAGGATCGCCTCTAGAAGCAATAAGCACATACAATGATGTGTGATGCTTTCAATTATGCAATATATCAGTGCCATAGGAAGCAAGAGCCATTGCTCTTGCAAAGCATTTGCAAGCGTGGCAAGGGTCTGAGGAGGCAGATTGAGAGCAGCTAGACATCTCCGTAAAGCATCCCAAACATGCTCGATCGGATTCAAGTCCGGGGATCGAGCTGGCCACTCCATGCGCATAATTGTTTACTGTTGAAGATAATTATCTATGATGTGAGCCCTGTGTGGTCTTGTATTGTCATCCTGTAACAGGAAAGCATCATCTATGGCCCACCAAAAGGTTGTCACCAACCTTCCGGTGGCTGCGGCAAAGGAGGCTCTAAGAAGAATCGAAATAGCGGTCCTATTCCTGCATGCGCATAATGTGAAATATCGGTCATCGGTGCTCGTCGTAGCAGTTGGCCATCTTTAGTGAACCTCCTAGATGCCTAATTTGTGGTTTGAAATTGCCTCCAAAGTCCATTAACCACAGAAGGACTCGCATTTAGCCATCTGGCCACTTCTGTTTGACTTTGTCCTGCCTCTAGTCTCCCAATGGCTTTCCATCCAAGTTCTGCAGGTAAATGATGCCTGAAGGTCATTGTTACTAATTGGCTATCTCAGATTTCTGATGTCACTGTCACAATGAAATATGTGGGCTTGCTCTCAAGCATGGACTTTTCTGCTCCTCGCAGATAACGTATTCCGAGTGCAGAGCCACTAATTTGTATATTGTAGTTTTACTTAGCTACTCTTACTTTGCAACATATTCAAATTTTACACAGTTCGGCTTATTTTTGAGGGAGATATTGCTATTTTTGTGATTTTTCCTTAATTTATGATAACCAGTGTAGAACTCTCCTTCTACACCTTTTGTACTTATGTCTTTTGCAAACTTTTGAGTTGTGAAAATAAGTTTGTTCATTGTAATGCTGACAGATATTTCTAAGGGTAGTTAAAATTGCTTTTGCAGTATAATTAGTGGTAATATAATTTTTTGAGGGAAAATGACCATGCTTTTCCTTAAGATACATATTTTATGTTTAAATTGATCTGCATGAAACGTAGGATTTTGCTTTTTTTTTTAATCTAAGAAGATTGAAAACTTTAAAATTATCATGATATGTGGTCATATTAGTTTCTGTAAAATTATCATTGTATTTATTAATTTCTATTTGTAGCCTTTATAAACTTTTAGCACTTTTTTTAATTTTGTGGATTATAAATTTTTAGGCTATTCGCCATGAGTTCATTGGAATACTATCTGCAGTTTTACACAGCTGTAAAGATCATCCTCGCTTGAAAGACTTGTTTGCTTTATGCCATGAAGACCCAGACCTTGATTTTTGGGAAAACATGCGACATTTACAAGTTTGTATCTAATAAGTATTTAACAATTTTTGTATTGGATTTCAAATCTTTTCTTTAAATTAGAATATTCCCATCTTAGTTTACGTTTATTATAATTTTTTATCTTATAATTTCCTTCATATGGCTGAAAAAAATAAAGTAATTGTAATGTAAACTTTGAAGGGGTATTGTTATGTCTTTATAGATGAAGTAACACACACATATTGACAGAATAATACAACTTAATATAAATAAACTATAGAGCCATCTTGTTCTGAGTCCGACTTAACTAATTTCATGAAAAATTTCTGTACAGCTAGAATAGTTGGTAGGTGTTTAAACTCATATTTTTGTTTAAAAAATGACAAAAGTATTAGATAAACGTCATATCTTTGAAAAAAGAAGCTGAGGAATAAAATGTGTTACTTGGATCCTTGTGAGCTGTATCACACTAGCTTAAAGCTGAGGATAATAGCCTCCTAAGACAATTTCAGTGTCCTTTTTGAGGGAGTTTGCATTCTTTTGTGTGATGCAGTACTGAATGTACAAATATTAATTTAAAAAGCAAACCCCTGGCTGTTATTTGCATACCATTTATGTTAAAAAGATATAATGTAATGTCTTTTCATTTGTGCATGATTATTTTATTTCTAGATTAAATTTTTTATTTTTACCTTTATGTTTTATTATTCTTAAATTTAAAAAATAAAGTCGTTAATTTTTGCTTAATGAAATCATATGACTTATGAAATCATATAATATTTTAGACTAGATTATAAATTTATTTTATTATTATATGTAGTAATGGACATTTTTTAAAGGAACTATTGGATTATCCGAAAAGTTCAGCAGCTTCTTCATGATGAATACAAATGAAGCAGTACAAAAGCATTAAAAATATTACTGAATCACATGACTTTTTGCCATTTCTCCCACAGCTGGCAAATTCCTTTTTTAAAAAAAGATCATTATGTTTATTTGTAAAGAAGTTATTGAGGTGCAGTTTTTGTAATCTTCAAAGATATGAACTCCAGGTCATTTAGATAATTTTGAGGTGACTCAAGGAAATGAAAATCAAACTGTCCTGCCCATGCTGAATAAATCTTTGTCTGATGTTCATCAAAACGTGGAGTTGAGCATTATCGTGATGGAAGACAACATCTTGATGATTTATCAGTTCTGGGTACTTTGCTTTGATTTCTGCTTTTAAAACAATCATTTGAGAAAAATAGTTTTACAAATTTATTGTGTGATTTGGTAGCATCAATTTATTTTCAGTTCCTTTATAGATCTACAATACACAAAGTATTATCTTTGGAAGATGCAGCCCCCATCTTGGTGTTAATAAAGGAATTTTTTCACTTAACCTGTGATCTTTCTCTTTAAACATTATTGTAGGAGATCCACTTCTTATCTCCAATAAAGAGCCATTTAAAAAAAAACTTTTTTATTTCTTTTAAGAAAACAGTTGCATATCGAAACTCAAGCAATCATGTTCTACTCTATTAAAATATGAGGTACCCATACATGGTATCAGCTTACATTTCTAGTCTTCTTCATATGATCATGTACTGTACTTTTTAGAATATTTAGTCTATCTGATAGCTCCTGAACAGTATAACTATGGTTTTCAGCAGTAGTTTCTTTTAATCGGTCCTTGTTTACAAAGAATGGTTGTTCGAAATAAGCATCATCTTCAAGACTGAAATTTCTGTACTTCTCAAAGCACCTTTGAACTATGTCATTAGAAACAGCACTTATATATGGCACAGATCTTATGCAATCAGACTGGCACTTTTTTTCCCTCTTTGAAGTAAAATAACATAATATGCAACAGGTAAATATGATGAAAATGAATTTTAAAGTTCTCCATTACTAGCTCTGCACTGCAAGCAGAAGTATGCTGCAGCATGTGCTAAAATTGTACAGCATTAATATAAAAGATCTTATTTAAATATCTTTCTAGATCAAGGTCACTTTTTATTAGTAGTAACAAAATAATAAGAAGAAAAGCATTTCAATTTGAAAAACTGCAGAACTTTTGGGATGACTCAATATAAAAAGTTTTTGAAACACTATCTTTTGAAAGTCTTATTTTTATCTTGTAATTTATGTGGCTTTTTGTTTATTATTTTTTAATTAAAGGTTCACAGGCGTGCTCGAGCCCTTCTGCGTTTTTCTAATCATTTAAAAAGCCAACATGAACATGGAGAAAAGATAGCTGTTCATTATCTACTTGCCTATATGATTCCAATTGTATCATCTTTTCTTTTTGATGAGGCATATCGAAAGCATGTTCATGTTGTTGATGCTGCCATTGAAACTCTAGGCAGCATTGCTAATGTTCTGCCTTGGCATCATTATGAAACCCTTTTGAAGAATTATTTGAATATGCTGTCTAAAGATGTTGAACATCATAAGACTATTGTGAAGTAAGAATTTTATTTATTCAGTGGATTTATGTTATGCTTTATTATTATTTATTTTTTTGTAATAAATTTTGCACATAAAATTTAATTTTTGTTTAATTGGGAAGTTTCCTTTAAAAAAAATGAAGTTTATTTTTAAAAATTTTTATCATTTCTAGCATTATTTTAAGTTGACTTCCGTATTTACTATTTGCCTTGTTAACATAACATATGTACTATTTTTCAAGAACTATTTGAATATGCTGAACTCAGTAATTTATGTTATATTTATTTTAAGAATATATAATGCTGATATTTACCTGTTCATATTTTAAAGGTAATTTATCATTAGAACATTTGAACAGCATCAGTCGTAAAATGGCATGCATCAAAATAAAATAAATGATAAAATGAGCATGCATGTTCAGTTTTTCTGAATGTGAATTGATTATTTTTATCCAAGAGTCAGATGTAATTTTTAAAAGGCACTTCAAGGTAGAAAGGCAATTTTCCCATGTAGATAGATTGTAAATGGTAGCTGATTTCCTTGGCCATAGTAACATTATATCATATACTTGGTTTTTTTGTTTGGGGGCTTTGTAAAAAATTAAACCTTTGCTGCAACATTTTTTTGAGGGGAAGGGGTATGTGGATTTTTCAACTTAAAGATTTCTTTTTCTTTTTATGTAATGTTGACATATTTGCTCAAAACTTCATGGGTGTTTCTCTAAACTTAAAGATCTCTTTTTCTTTTTGCTTAGGAAAGTAATTTTTAATTTAATTATCATTAAACGTGGAGTAGTATGGATCATATCATGTCCATTATCACCACTGCAGTAATTATTGTGTTAGAATAGAAATGGTATAAAAGTTGGAGGTCTATTTTTCTGCTGTCAAATTAGTAGGCATGTATCGTGACAGCTGAACTAAAAGCATTTTTCGGTTTCATCATTAAATATGGCATGTTTTTTCTGTAAGCGGGACTGCTATGTAATTTTTTGCAGTGTGTAATATTATATTCAAAATTACAGCTGTGGCAAGAGCGAGTCCCATTCTTTTTAAGTGACAGATTTGAGAGTCTCAAGGCATTGAAGGATGTATATGTAAGCTCTAAATAAAGCCTCTGTGAGTTGAAGAGCATTTTATTCAGAGGTATTATGATGCAGTTGTTATTGCAAGCTAAAGAGGAAGCCTACCAGCAACTGAGCAGTAAAGATAATGAACACTGGTAGTTTGGTCTGAAGTTTGAATCCCTTTGAACAGGCTGGCTGCATAGGTGTTTTCATGGTTTTCTCCATGTGTAACATGTATATGAGCCAGTTTCCATTAGAAAATCCTCCACAAAATCATCCCTTCCCTTAGGCTAATAGCCCTTGAATGCTCTACCATAGTTAAATAAACCAAACCAAAGAAGACAGATACCAAGACAAGAACCAAGGCAAGGAAGAGTGGAACAAATTGTATCATGTGAGTTACCACTGAAGCATTTGCTGCATTGGCATCTCTTTCCTCCAAGCAAGCAAAAACTATTTCATGCATATTATGATCTGTAAATTCAACTATATTGAGCTAAATTTAAAATATTATGTAAATATAGTTGAGTTTCTGTAAGAGCAGTCTCACTCTGTGGGTAACTCAAAGAGTCCACAATAAAAGTTTAATGGCTTTATTGTGGATTCTTACGGGCAATAATTTATTAAATAGTTTTAAAGAATTTGAAAATGTATCAGTGGTAGTTCACAAATAAATGAATTTGAATTTAAATTTCTAAGAATGCCCCTAATTAAAACTAAGTTTTCTCATTGTATTTTATCTATTCAGTTTATCCTTGAATTAATGTGTGAAAAATACAGAATATTTTAATATGAGTTTGAAAAATTGAACTATGAATCTTTACATTTAAATTTACAGACACTTATGAGTATACCATTTTTAGACTATACAATCAAGCTATTTTGTTAAGTTATTGCAAATAAATTATTATCACTAAATAAATCTGCTTTGAATTTAAAACAATTTCATGGTTTAGACAATTAGAGAGTAAGTTTAATTTTATTTGTAATTTCATCATTTAGAGCAGGGGTGGCCAAACTTCAAGACAATGGGAGCCACATGATAGATTTCTTGAACGTTCAAGAGCCACAAGTCCAAGTCTATATTGTTTCCAAAATAATAAAGCAGATTTTTAATATTAAGAAATTTTGAAGTAAATTTATGAGAATTTCACAATATATATGTGATTAACATACTAGTTACATATGAATATGAATAAATAAATCTCATATCTCCTGCTGTGTGTTCCAAAAATATAAATTTGTAACTCTTGTACTGTGCAACTGAGTATTCTTCCTTCAGGTGGAAAAACCAAATATTTTCTTTTAATTTCCTTTATCCCCCTCCATTTATAATTATTGTTGTTTGATTTCAGTAAAAGTAAACTGAAACCAGAAGCGTATGAGTTCATCTACAATTATGTAAACAAATTTTATTTGAGTGAATTATAAATCATTATCTTTAAAAAAAAAAAGGTAGAATGCTTTTTTTTTAACTCATAAGCAGAAATTTATAACTCATAAGGAAATGATTTTTTGAAAGAATAAATTAAATAATAGCGGTCAATGTGCATTGAAGAGGAAATGTTATTCAAGAAAGAAAAATTTGTTAAAAATAAACTATTAACCTTGTTAGACTTTTGTATAACAATAAATTTTGTTTCCTCACACAGTTAACATGGGGACCAACGTACTGAAATTAAATACATTTTTCGGATATCGAAGCTGAGACGTCTGAAGGTCATTTCTATTCATCCTTTCTACCCTTCCCCACATCATGAAATGTGCCAACAGAAAATCTTTTTTTTTTTTTTTTTTACTGGGCTTTTGTGCTATGTGGCAGCTTTTTGCTAAAAGTTGCGATATGCGTGTGGTCGTGGGTGAAAATTTGGAAAATTATTTTTTTTCTCAAATATTGTAATTTTGTGTTGTTAATTTCCTTGTATTATTTTAATTTGTATACATTCGGCTCTGTAATTTATATTGGTTTTCATGGCAAAACAATATGTGCCACCAGCTGATTTTGCTCGCATTCTTCAAGAATTATCTGATGAAGACAAGGAAACCTTTTGATATGAAAACAATAGCGATTTGATCAAGGAAAATATAGAGATAAATAATATCAGCAGTGAATCTGAACAATATATTTCGGATGATGATGATAATAGCGATATAGAAAAAAGGAATGATGATTGATATGGTTTATATTCGTAAGGATAAATCTTCTAAGTGTCGAAAACAGAAGTATGCAAACTGCTCAAAGACAAAAAAGATGAATATTGTGAAAGTGTTACAGGCATAAAACACCATGCCAAGGATATAGAGGATGAAAGAGGATCATTTTTGAAAATCATTGATATAAATATGCTTGATGAAATTTTGGAATGTACAAATAAATATATAAGTTTGTTAAAGGGCAAATACTCAAGAGACAGAGACTGTGTGGTTACTTCAAGACTGGAAATGATGGCATACTTTGGATTGTTATATATGATAGGAATAAAAAAAGAACACCATGTAAATGTAAAAGAATTGTTCTCAAGTGATGGCACTGGAAAATATAATAAAATATAATTATTAAATAATAAATTTAAAATTTTGTATAATGAAATACATCATTGCATTTCCATCATAATTCCATCATAATTTCTAACATAAGAACTTAAAAATAATTTACTTATATTTGAATTTGATATCTTTTGTATTTTGCAATAATAAGGTTAATATTTTATTTCTTAACAAATTTATTATCAATATTCACTCATTTCTGTCGTTTTTCGTGATGAAAACAGTAAAATAATGGATGTCGTAAAAAATATGATGCATCTGTGCGTATGTAAAATTGCCAAGCACGTGCTAGAAGGTTAAGTAATTGAATTAATTCATTAGATGAGAAATAGATTATAAATTACACTTTGTTTTATCTTATGTTGATACATTTGAATCTTCAGATCTCGTGAATCTTCAGAAAGATTTTAAATTCCAAACATTGGATCTTAGAGCTTTTTTCATCACTTGAATCTTTTGCATCTTAACCTAAGAAATCGTTAAACATTTCAATCCAAAACTCTGGAATGACTGGTCTTACTGATGTAGAAGAATCCATTGAAAAAAGAACATGATTGCAATTTCAGTGGTATCTAGTACCACTCCTGATGGCCCTAAGTGTTACCCAATTTCACTGTAGCATCCAACAAAATCTACCAGAATTTTTAAGTAATCAGTACACTGTGATCATTAAATTTCTTGAGTCATCCCAATAACTCAGGTATTGTAGGGTAGTACTTTTGTTCAATCTTCCATTTGGATTTTAGCTGTTGTGAATAGTGGGATCACACTCAAGTAATGTAAAAGAAACAGCCTGAAATAAAATTAACTTGAGAGAAAAAATATTAGACAGTATTACTTTTTAAATCAAATTCGTATTTGTATATTTTGTGCTATTCTGATGATCATTACCTGCTCAAAAAATAACATGGCCAGAACTGTAATTGCCAGAAATGGAATTATTTGCAGTTTTATTTTTTAATTTGAGGATAAGCCTGCGGTGGACAGTTTGAAATCAATTAAATTGTTACATACATAATATAAGAAATTAAATTATTTGTTAATAAACAAATGTGTCATTCATTGCATGTTTTCAGTTTCAGATTCCATATATTTCAAAAAGTTAAACTGTTATTAACTGAAAACAAGTCACATTTCAAAGGCAAAGGGCTGCAAGTAGCTCGCAAGCCACAGTTAATGTGATGGAGAGCCACAGTTTGGCCATGTCTGATTTAGAGGATCCATTAATTTAATTTTTTTAATTAAATTTTAAAGAAATTGATGTCTGTTTCGTACTACTTCTAGATAAGCAGTTGAAAAGGATGTGTAAACTATTAAAAAGAAAATAATATCTTTTCATATCTTAGTTATTATGAACTATCTCATAAATTAATACTTTTGTATTAGAACATGCAAAATAGTTTAATGATAAGAAAGGGAATTGCAAATTTAGTTTTTCATTTGTTGGGGAGAATGCAATTTAGATAAATACTTTATTTTGTTTCAGGATTATTGAGTCTTTTCTAATGCTTTTGATTTTGATTTAATGAAAATATAGTTTTTATTTGTTGAAAAAAATACAGTTTAGATCATTTTTGCATTTTATTTCAGAATTATCGTGTCGCTTTTGAATGCTTTTCATTTCGATTTAACACTGAAAAAAGAAAATTCTACTTCTGTCCACAATGAAAATAAAACCGAGGAAATAGATATGAAAGCTGTATCAGGTATTTAATTTGAATATGTGTTTTAAAAAATCACAAATGTTGAGAATATACATGTACCATGATAAATATATAAATCAAAATACGAGCTTTTACTTTGCAATAGCCCCTTAACTCTTCATTTTAATTTCGGTATTTTCCATTTCTGTTCTGAAAGAAGTAATTGGTTATAAAAAAAATTCTAAACTGTGTAATTTAGATTAATTCTTGTCATATAATTTTGACATAACATTTTTTAACAAAGTCTTAATTGCTCAACCACTAATGGGTCATAATTTATTAATTAAATTTAGTGATAATATTATATACTGCTGTTTTGTATAGCATTTATTATTATTTATATAATCTTTAGAATTTAATTCTCATCAATCCTTGGGTACTACTGTATTTGTGAAATCTAAAATTTTATGCTTTAACTATTTGTGTACATATAGTTTGAGAATAAATTTGGTTTATAATTGCAGGTTTTTGTCTTCTCCTAGTAAATTTTTATAGCTTGTTTTTATATTGTACTTCACAAATCCAAACCTTTTTGTGTATGTGTATATATCTGCCAGCTGTAAGTTGATAAGTGATATTAAGTATTAAGAATAACATGTTTGTGACTGAGTTTTTATATGTATGGGCAGCTGTGTAAGTTTAAACAGGGTTGCCATGCTACCTGGAAAACAGGGGAAAGTTAGGGAATTTGTAAATTGACCAAAAACATCATTGAAAAGTCAGAGAATTGAAATATTTTAGTCAAAATTTGGAAAATTCAGGGAATTTCACACAGGATCTTCAAAAAAGCAATTTTCATGTGAACGTTGAAAGCAATCATTTTCTTGATGAATTATGTATAGTTTTAGTGTCATTCGGGAATCAAAACAAGAAATCTAGTTTCAGGCTAATTTTTCATTAGTATTTTTTTCTATTATTAATGTTTTGCTTATATACTCTTAATGTCTTTTTTTTTTGTCTTTAATTCTAATAAAAAATTTACATTTAATTTGTATTATATATGCACTTATATTAAAAGTTTTCATCAGAGGTCTGTTAAACTGCTTTTTTGTCCTTTCAGAATTTAGCAAGTGTCATAATATTACTATGATTTTTTAGCAATTATATATTATTTAATAAAATAGATATAACTGGTCCCCCACTGCCATTTTATAAACATTAACTTCCAGAATTTATCTTTGCTACTTTTTAAAACAATAAAGCTGTCATTCCTGACATAATTTTATCACAATTAATGGTAGAAAAAATCCATTGTTTTAAATTTAAAAAAATCAATTAATTTTATTTCTAATTTTGTTTATTACTTAGATGGAATGTATTTTAAGTATTTAATTTCTTTTGTAAATGTATGTTTTAATGCATGTAAAATTAATTTTTAATTTATATTTTTAACTAATCATATTTGAGGTGACATTTTATTAAAAATGGATTTCAGTGTCACTGAATGGTTTATAATTGCAAATATTTCTGATGCGCTAACAATCACTTCTGACATTATATACTCTTCTTTTCATGTAAATAAAAAGGGAATTTATTTGGACTTAACTAATTTTGTGATACAGCTGATGATTGCTGGAGAAAGTGATGGTTTACTATGCAAATACTATATAGCAAGTTTTCTTATTTTGGCAAAACTTAATTTGAAAGTTATTAAGAAAAGCAACACCTATTATAGTTACAATAGTAATGCTTTGGGGATTATATATATAAGTCATATGTAACTCAAATTTTTGTGTTTCCAAGTCTTACTATGATTAAATTACCCTCAGCGCAGCCAACATGCACTAATGCGGATAGACTGGAAGTTTCTTAAAACAGACCTGGAAAAGTCAAGGAATTTCATTCTCCTGTTTGAGTGGCAACCCTGTTTAAAAAAAAAAATAATAACAACAGGAAATAGAGAACGATTCTGTTAATCAATATTGGTATGAGATAATGAATTGCAATTGCTGAATGACTACACTGCTTGTCAAAATTAAAGGATATTGATAGAAATAAAACAATGAAATATGACTGAAATAACTAAGTACTGTATAATTTTAAATTCATTTATTTTTAATTCTGTTATTCTGCGGAAATTTTATAAATTCATGCAGTAAGTTAAAAAAAGTAAATAATGGAAGACATAATTTTATTTTTTATTTGCAATGTAATACTCTGTTGGTAATTAAAGAAACAGCTTAGAGTGATGATGCTGTGCCTTTTAAATTAACATGTAACATTTGTATATGATAGAATAAGACTACTAAAATAGGAAATATGGATATGCTTTTTAATTTTTATATCTTTTTCTTTGTTTAATAGATTGTAAGTGCTGCATAATCAATTTATACTCATAAGGAATTGTTCTATCATATACTAGTGCTTTTTATTATTTTTAGCTGAATGCTTTGCAACAGATATGAAAGAAACAGTAGAAGTAGCAGAAAATGATGTAAATGAAGCCAGTGATCTAACACCAGCCATGGCAAATAAAATATACAATACCATTAAAAGAAATATTTTGCCATTATTGCATCGATCATTAATGAAAAAGGTAAGACTTTTGATGTTTTATTATTTGTGATAAAAAAACTTCTAATAACTCTCATAGATTACTAGATTGAGTCTATAGTAAGTATAATCAAAAATCCTGCTTTTCAAAGTCTTATTCTGTCCACAGAAATATAGTTCTTTTAGCATTTCTATAACTTTTCAATGCTTTTCTGGAATCATTTATAGTTGATCCATGCCTGCAAAACTGTTTTGACAACATCTGCTGACAAAATTGTGTCCTTTTAAAACAATGCCAATGCCAAGAATAAATATTGTTTACCACTACCAACGCACTCCATCAATAGACTTCAGCTCATTGTATGAGATTGTTAGCTAGAAAACTAACTGCTCAAAAATGCTCAACAAGCTATTCCCATGAATTGCACTTGTGTGTCCTATTTTGTAAATAAATTGTTCTGTACAGTGCATGTATGTATGTTCATAGTTGTGACTCTTATGGTCAAACTGTACCTTTGTAGTGATTGTGCCAATATATTTTATAATATCCTGGTGCTTCTTTGCAGAATCATTGCAGTAAGAAAACTTTATTTTTTCTGTCATCTCTATGAATCAGTTGTTTGATTAATTGGTTATTGCAAAGCATGAAAACACTATCTGCCTTTAGATGCTTCTTCGTGGTTCTAAGGGATACTGGCTTGTATGCTTGTTACGCATCTGAAAGGCACACCCTTTGCCAGGAAATGAACATGTATAATAAATAACCAGTGTTCAGTGTCTTATCTACTTGCCTATTCATTTGCCTTCCAGGTGGTAGATCCATTTTGGCTGATATAATGGTTAGCAAAGACTGGCCACTACAGCAATTGTCTCTTGCTCATATGCAGCAGATAAGACATTGGCTGTAATATCTATAAATACTAATAGGGTGACAGCAGCATTTAAAATCCAACTCTGAAAATTCTCTATTGCAACTGATAATAAGCAATGATATTATTGCAACTGATAATAAGCAATGATATATTTTAGACTGCATCCCTTTAACTGCTTGTAATCAAAACTGGATTCAACATAGACAGATTTTTCTTATGCACTCTGTCATGATTGAGAAATGTAATGCATTTGGGCATCTGCTTTTTAACCAAAGGAGAAAAAATTAAGATGAAATCGTTCAAACTTCTTGGAGAAACATTATTCAGCATGAATTTATTTTGCAAAGTCAACGAGAAAAATATCTGGGAATATAGTAGTGGAAAAGAAACTGACAGTTAAGGACTGATTCCTTCTTCATCACTGTCCTCCAGTACACTGTCCATTTATTGCTTATGAGAAACTGACAGAAAAGTCAGACTGCATACCTAATGCCTTTTATCTTTTCCCTAAGACACCATTTCTACATTAAAACGGTTGTCAGAATCAGTATGAAACCAAAGTTATTCAGAAAAGAAGAAAATTCTAAAAAAAAAATTTTAAGAATTATGTGTACATGACTAGTGCATGACAATGTGACTACAAAATTACAAGACTAGTGCAGTAAAAACCTGACTATCCAGAAATACTGAATGCCAGATACATGAAAATTTTGAGCAATTGAGTGTATAAGAAAGTGCAGCTAATGGTAAAAAAATCAAATGAATTTAAAAATTTCTGATCTAAAATTATAAAAACAATAAACTGATTTATTATCAGTTTGAATATTAAAAGCCTGCATTTAAAATTATGTAAGATTTTTTTGGGGGGGTTGCATTTCAGACATTGATTGCATGCTGATTTATTTCACAAGCTTTAAATATATGAGTAAAGCATCTTATTCAGTTATTGAATTCTATCGATAATGAAAGCTGGCATTGATGCTGCCAAACTTGTATGAGCCTGGCAGAAAATTAAAAGAACAAATTGTTCTTTATTTAATTAAATAATTCACAGGTACAAATTATGGGTACAGCACATAAAAAACTTAAATTGTGTACCACAGTTTTTCATGTTGCTTTGCCATTTTTATCCATTTTTCAAATAAACGTCCATAGTAGGCCCATTAATGCATACTTTTTCTAATTTCAGGAGTCTGTAACTTCATCCACTGTAGTCTGTTATAGAGACTATATTTCACAATATGCTCTTCTGTAAATGGCAACTCCCAAATTTTAATCATTTTTTTAAAATGCAAAGGAAAAATACATAAATAGTCACTAATTTATACCCTTCGTTACAAAAACTAAACCAGTTTATTGAGAATTAATCAAATTTGCATAAAAACCAAGATGAAAATCTTATAATTGTATTGTTACATCATTATACGTTACTGCTGCTAAATCACAATGTTTGGTGATCATGCCCTTTATGTACATTGTAATGACTTAATGAGTCTCATTTGCCTAATTTTCTGCCGGGGGTCAAGTTTATAAAATCTTTCATTACTTGAACATTTTGATTAGTTAAATGGCAGATAGTCAGTCTTTTACCATACTTGAAAATGGTTCTGTGTAAAACATTTTCATGTCACCAGATTAGTAATGAAAAGATTAGATTAAGTAATGAAACATCATTCTTGGAACTAAAAATTTTTAAGTAAATAATAATATGTCTGTATAATATTTGATTCAAACTTAATGTTGTCATCCAAAATCTTAATTATGCCTCAGTTTTATTAACTTTGTTCGGTATACAAAACAGATCATATAGCTGCAAAAACGGAACTTGACAGATTGATTATAAGGTGGTAATATTCTCTCTCAAAGCAGCAGTTTATAGAATTATTCGTTTTAAATTCATCATTTTTTGGCTGTGTTCTGAAACTGAACTATTAATCTCTCAATTTCTCTGGCAACTAATTTTTCCCCAAAATTACTTTATTGTTACATGGTTTAATTATTGATTTTGATGTTAAATATTGTACACAGTTATAGTAACTATTTAAACAAATTAAGTCTTCAGTTTTATGGCTTCTAATTCATTCCCTTAACCCTCGGCATATGACATCTACAACTTCCATGGTATACAAAATCTGTCTCATAATACAGGTCATGTGAAAATAGCATGCATAAGTTTATTTCTCTTATATTCAATACAGACCCCGCTTTTTCTCCATGTAAGCTGATAATATTGTAATATTCATAGTTCATGTTTCGTTTTGCACCTAGATGTCGCTGCTGGTTTATATCATTGTTTCTTCGCAGCCGAACATGATCAATGCTGTTGCTTCTGTCATTGTGGAATAATAAGAAAATAGTAAATATGCTTAGTTCTTTTCATGATGCTTCATCTGAATCAGTTTATTCAGGGATGGCAAAAGAAAAAGTGATTTATGATTATAACTTTACAATGGATGGTGTCAATAAATGCAGTGAGGAGATGTCGTACTACCCCGGTACCCAAAAACAACTTCTTAAATATTACAAAAAAAAATTTTTTCCATATATTGGATCAAGCAAAGTGGAATTCATATATAATATAGAGAAAAATAACAAACATGAAAAATTCTCTTCTTGATTTTGAGCTAGCTCTGATCGAGGAAATCTTTGACAAATACGCTTTTTGCTATATGCTCATCAATGCAGTCTAGTGATGATAGTATGAACTTTATTTGCCTTGTAGGAAGGCATTTTGCAAGCTCATACCACTAAATTCTATAAAAAAAGGAACCTAAAAGACAATGTTTTGTGTGTTGCTCCAAAAAAGACAACAATGGGGAAAAAATACGTAAAGAGACTCACATTTGGTGTGAAGAATGAAATTTGGATTATGATTAGAGCCATGTTTCAAAGTTTACCGCACCAAAAAAAATTGTATAATAATAAGTGAGTACAAGTAATATTATTAACTGTACAAATTAGATAGCATATATATTTATCAAAATCAAAAAGGTCCTGTGTATTTTTATATTTTTATTCCATGCATGCTAAAATAGTGTGAGCCATATTGTATGTTTTTTAAAAATTAAAAAACTATTAAAATTCCAGCATTGTGCTAATTTTGTTTATAAAGATGTGAATAGTAATATATGAAGATGGAGAAAATATAAAAAAAACCACCCTGTATTTCAGGACCAGAATGTATCAAAATTGAGCCCTACGTGGAGGGTTAATGAAAGTCATTGAAAATTCAAAATATGCAAATGTAAGCTGATCATGTAAAACATGTGTTAAGACATTTTGGCATGTTCATATTTTATTTGCCAAATTATTAATTTTTTGATAAGATATAACAGAAAAATTATTTTATTTCAGAAGATTTTTCTATAAATCAAATGGCACTTTGTTTTACATTCTGCATTTTATTAGTTTAACTGTTCTAAACGTTGATTTGCAAAATGTGTAGTCAAAGATCTTTTCTGTCATTAAAACAATTTAAAAAATTTTGAAAGCTGTGTAATAATTTAAAACTTTCATATCCATGTTGAATTTCAGTTTTCTTTTTGTTACTGAGTCTGAGAGCAGAAAGATACAAATTTGATGCTGACAAAAAAATAATGAAACTTATGTTTTTAGGCAAAGAGTGATGATGAACATAAATATGCTGGGCATTATTATCCAGAAGATGAAGAAATTTTACGTGTGCCTATTGCTTTAGCCATGGTTAAATTACTTCAGAAACTGCCTCCTGGCAGTCTCGAGAAGAATCTTCCTGGGTATGTTTTGACACTTTGATTTTAATTTATAAAAAATTTGTGCTCATGAATTTTTTATAGCGAATATAGGAGCAGACTTACGCGGAGCAAGATAGTGGTTGAAGCTGCAGAATATTGATAGTTCATCCCGAATGCCATTCAAGTAGGGTGTCACCATTGGATTTTTATTGTTTTTGATATGCATAATATGAGTAAAAGCCTTTTTTTTTTTAAGTTTTCCGTGAAGATATCTATTCCCCAGGACTTTCTTCAGAGCTGGTGAAACCAGTATGGTAATAAATTTTTAGAATTTAGAGTAATAATAAACGGTAAAATTTTTTAAATTTTGAGGATGCATTTGCTAGCAGAATTTAAAGGCAGCAGTCTGTTTTGAGTTTAGGAAGGTGCAAGGCAGCAGAAAGTTTGATCTTCAGAGATTGCAATGGGCAGCAAAAATGCCTACTGCCAGCTTTGCCATTCCCTTAAGTAAATAGCTCTCAAGTGCTTTACTGTAATTGTTTATCCAAACAACCTATGTGTTGGCAAACGTACTAAAAAGTAATTGTTGATTTTCATAAAAAAGCTTTTATTTTTTTCTTTCATAATAATATAAACCTATCTTCTTAGCTATAAATTATTATATCATCAATGCATGACAAAATAAAATATAATTTGACTGAAAGTCCATGCATTTCACTGGACTTCAACATAAATTCATAGAAAAAATTATTGTTAGTCATTGGACCAAGTTCAAACACTTCTTATTGACAGCATTTAATATTTTACTATAAAATGCCTTTTGCTTTCATATGCAATAATTTTCATGCTTTTCAGTTTACAAATGCTAAATAAAAGTATGCAAAAAAAAAGAGCTTAAAAGCCAAGACAGTCACATATTTTTTAAGAGATTATTTTTCATTCAAAAAAAATATATTCAATGTGGTATACTTGTAATTTTAATTATTATGTACTTTAAAAAAATATGTTACTAATATGCAGAGAAGAATGTTAGATCATTTTTAAAATTTTTAATATTTGCTGCTATTCTGTATGAATATATCACTAAAAAAAATCTTTCATAAAAAAAATTTCCATAATATTAAGCACTATATCTCTTCATATTAAATACAATATCTGTACCTTTTTCAGACCCATCGAACTAGACCTGTGAAAATAAAACCATCGAAACTAGTCCTGTAAAAATTTGCAAATATAACGCTGATTTTTGTTGTTTGACTTCTAAATTAATACTTGTTCACCATATTATTTTATCTTAATCTAATCTAGGGTTAATGGTTAAATAGGCTTTTAGTGAAAATTGTAATGGAACTTGGGCATGTAGCTCTGGTGGGCCTTAATTAAATAATTCAGTTAAAGTTTTATTAATTTCATCTTGATAAGCTTGGTCAGCTTGCTTAATTTTTGCTTGTATCATTGGTCGCAAACTACACTACATGTGAGCCAAATGCACAATCTGAAAACAACTGAGCGGCAAAAAATTTTTTTAATAAAATGAGAAACTTAATTAACAAAACATAAAATATTTATCAAAATATATATAAACAATAATAATGATATCACAAAGGGGGGCAAATTCAAATTTATGTATATTTTCTAACAGATATGTACTTATAAGACATTTTTGTTAGTTTGTGATTCAAATATTTCTAACATGTTTTAATTAATCATTAAATTACTTACTTTAATTTAATTTAAAACAAATTAGGTCAAGTACCGTAATCTTCAGAAAAAATTTACCAAATGGGACAAACCTTGAAAATAAGTAATAGCAACCTAATCTTTTTCTTTTTCATGTGATTTTTTGTGATGTATAAATAATACAGTATAAAGTCCGAGATCCGGCCATCCAATATCAGGAATGATCTAAAATGCAGACTTCAAAGCTACCAACAACCTTTTTTTGGGAGTATGCTTTACGCATGCATATTTAATTTCCCCTCCCATAATAAAACATACAGAGTCCTGATTCTTAATATCTTAATTTCACTTCGACACTAAATAAAATTCCTTGTGATTGAAGAAAGAATCATTTGAGCATAAATTTGTGTGCTCAATAATTTGACTCCGTAACTGCATATCTGCTTGGTGTACATCTCAAACTGAAACATTCTGCATAGAAACATTGATTTTATATGAACTAATATTTTATATCCCTGACACAAACTTGGTGAATCATTATTTATTATATTTTGCTTTCATCACTGCATGTCTATCAACACATGACAACTTGAGTAATGATTCATGCAACGATGCCTAAACATTTTTGTATATTAGTAATTGAGTAACTGCAATGATTACTGATTTAAGTTAAATGTGCTAAGAAAAGTTAACGAGGAAAAATTTAACAAAAATTTCTTTTCATATGCTAAAAATAGAGTTTGTTAATGATACTCATAGATCAAACGATTACATTTTGTGCTATTTGAATTAAGAATAACTGATACGTTATTCACACAAACCAAGAACAGGCATCAGAGCTCATATGGCCGCACCAGGTGGCAAAATTTAGGGAAGACAAAATTTTTGGAATTTAGAGAAGCACCAAGTGGCAAAATTAAAGGATTGCAATTTTTTTTTATAATTTAGGGAAAATACTGGGATTCAAAGTCTAGGGGCGGCAAAAATTTAGAACTTAGGGAGGCGTTTTGTAGCAGAATTTAGGACCCGCAAAGACTGCATCAAGTGATATCTAGTGCTGGCCCTTGATAAGCCTTAAGTAAATGTGGGAATTTATTCATTCAGGATTCGGATAAGCCTTAAGCACATGCAAGAAATAGACATAAATATAATAAATAACTAAAATAATACAATTCAGGTTTAATTGTCTCAGTGCGCAGTAGAAGCAAGAAAAAATTTAACAAAACAACTTGTCTTTCGGTGGCCTATCTCATGATACATAGCCAATAATGTATAGCGGACACTATTAAACTAGGCTAAAATTATATTTTACTGATTCCAAGTAATTTCAATTAATAAAGCTGATTGCGCTGTTCCTTAACTTTTTGAATTGATCCAGCTTATTATTTCTTGCAGGCAGTTATTACAGCAATTTTATGAAAATTAAAGTTTGAAATTTTGGTTATGTCGAAAACAGCATTTAATTCTGGAGCAACATCAAGATCTTCAAAGACAAAGCATGTTTTGATACCCATTAAAACAAAAAGTGGAATTGCTGCAAAAAGTGGGTAAAAGTATATCCATCTCAAAGTTATGAAAGTAGTATGTCATTAGAAAGTCAACTGTATGTAACATAAGAAAGCAGAAAAAGGAACCTTTCTGAATTTTTTGTGGATTCTGACACCCCACTTGTAATAAGTAGCAGAAAACTTATTCATTGTACTAAAAGTGACAATCGTGACAAAGTGAGGATTGAATGGGTCAGACAGCAAGGGCGTGCCATTGGCAAGTCTAATGCTAATGGCTCAAGCCAAAATATTTCATGAAGAAATTAACTTAAAAACTGTGCATATATTCAACAGATTGGTTAACTAAATTTAAAAATCACCATGGTATAAGGCAATTAAAATTTTCAGGTGAAAAGGCTTCAGCTGATACTGAAGCTGTTGAACTATTTGCAGATGAATTCTTGAACTCACGAATAGTGAAAAAAACAGAATAAATTTAAAATGCTGATAAAACTGATCTTTTCTGGCAATATGTACTGTGAAATTCATTGGCAACTTCTACAGAAAAGGCTCCAGCTGGTATGAAAGATTCCAAAGCGAGTCTAGTAATTTTAGCATGCACAAATGCATGCACAAGTGTAAACTTTTAAAACACGATCTTGAGCATTTAAAAGACCAAAGATTTTCCCCATTATATATCGTGCAAATAAAAGAGCATGCATGACACAAGCGTTAATGAATGATTGGTTTGAAAACCGTTACATACCAAAGGCTCGCCAACATTTGAATTCAGTTGGTTTACCTAATGATGGAAAAATTGTCTTGATTGTAGACAACTGTATCACTCATACACTGGTGTGCAAAGATTAAGGACGAAGTCGAAAAATTAGCATATCAGCTGAACGAGGAAGCAGAGCGGACAGAAAGACCAATCAGGAGATTAAGTAAGGTGATGTACGGTAGCACATGCGCAGATATGCAGGTAGACGTAATGGGGAATGTCTGAGTAATAAAGCATATGGTTGGTGTAAGATCAGTATTTCTGGCAAAGAGATTATACGCCGTAGAACAGTAATTAACACACCGAGTTGCTGCCTCCGCGAGAAGTGGC
>KK118251.1:220915-245588 GCA_000611955.2 Stegodyphus mimosarum | reverse complement strand
GTTCTCGTTCGAGCAGACATAATGCTTGGTAGCCGGATCGACCTTCATATCTCCCAAGGAGGTTCGTCACCTGGGACTGCTATTGTAACGAGGTTCTTCTTCCTTACATGTGTCTTTTCACAAGGGCTATGGGTCCTCAGTTTCTCTTCATGGACTACAACGCTCCACCTCATCGCACAGTTACTGTCGAAGAGCTGTTGGAGAGTGAAGATATTGAACACATGGATTGGTCTGCAAGGTCTCTGGATCTAAATCCCGTCAAACATGTACAGAACTTACTAGGGAGACCCGTGGCAGCACGTAACTTATCGCCAGTAACGATTCTGAAACTGCGATTGGTGCTACAAGAGGAACGAGCAGCAATGTCTCAACAGCTCATTAACAACCACATATCCAGCATGCACAAATGATGTGAAACCCACCTAGCAGTCAGGGGAGATCTTATCCCCTATTAAAGACCGGATGTTTCTTGCTGGACACCCATCACAGGGATGTTTTGGCCTTCATTCGCATTGCGCTCCATGCTACTTTTTCAATAAAGCTTCTTTTTATCCCTCTGATTTCTCTTTTAGTAAGTGTTGCTTACATTACTCATGTCCTTATGTATTGGGTATCTTACAGTATTAAATATGTTGATTTTTAAAGCTTTTGTACAAAGTTATATTGAAAAAACCATCTTGTCCTTAATTTTTGCACACCATTGTACTTCACTTAAAGTTTTAGTGAAGGATAATGTATCCATATTATTTTTTCATCCAAACTGTGTGTCTATCATTTAGCCTATAGATATCAGAAAAGTGTACGTACTGAAATGCAAATATAACGTAGCATTTTTAAGGTCTATGTTAAATTTCTTGAATAATGGCAAGGCTATTCAATAATTTCTGAAATATTTTAGCATAAAATCTGCTGTATGGAGGATCCCAAGATTGTAAAAGGATGTGTCTCCAGACACTTTAAAAAAGACATGGCATATTTATGATATTTCATAATGAGGATGATGTTGACAACAACCGCGAATTTGAAGGTTTTCAGATATCATAAACCAAAGGTGAAATTTTCCAATCAATGGATTTTGTAAAATGTGGAGAAGCGATAATGAATGGAGATGATATAACAGAAGTTTTTCATTGCGATGAGAATGCCCCAGAGCCGTAGCAAGGGTTTTCTGTGCCCAGGGACAGCTGAAGTTTTTGCGCCCCTTTCTGTGTGCCAAGAATGGAAAACATTTCATTCTAAAACTTCATTACATCAGTTTGACGCCCCCTGGATACTGCGCTCGAGAACGAATGCCCCCCTTGCCTAGCAGTGGCACTACAATGCTCCAGTCATTAATCAATTAATGGACGGCGAAAGCTCTGCAGAAAATACTGTTACCTAGATTGAAGAAAGTGACAGAAAAGTCACTGAAAACGAAAAAATTTTGATTGACAAATGAGTCGGAATTTTCAACACAGCAGTTATGGGACTTGACCAATGGAACTTTGTAACTGAGCAAGAAATTATATCTTTTTGTGGAATTAAAGAGAAAGTATTAACACAAAAAAATTATGTAACTTAAACTTACAATGAAAGATATGTTTAATAAAGTAAAAAATAAAGTTTTTTTTTGTGTGTGTGTGTGTGTGTAAATTTTGATAAGCTTTAGATCATAAATGCTTCATTATTTCATAAATCACGATTTCATATTTTTAATTTTAGAATTTCTATATGCCATCTTATTAGATTTAAACTGATAATCTAATATTCAGAAAAATCCCAAATCCAGGATCACCGAAGTCCCGATAACTCAAGATCTCAGAGTTTGTACTGTTTATTAACTTCTTTATTTCTTACTAGAACTTGACACTTGATGGCACTTCTATTCTGAAGAAATTACTACAAATGAATCTTCATTGCAGGTTGTAAATGCATATTGGTGAATCGAATTATTCTCTTATTAATTTTCAACTGCAAAAAGGGAAAAAAAACCCTAATATTCCCAAACATAGTGTTCACATATAAATGTTTTCCTAAACAGAGCACTTATTCTTTGCACAAAATCCCACGCTAAGCTTATATATTTTTTGACAAGTACGAATTATTGTTAATAAAATCTTCAGAGCTTTTGAATAAGGTTGATATCACATTATAAGTTAATTAGCTCCATTCATGTAATTCCTGGAGTTTGCAGGTTTGTTTTTAATTGGAATGAAATAATATAAACTCAGACTTCAAATAGCTGAAATCTTGAAATTTTTACAACGCTGTGTTTTCAACAAATACATAATTGAAATGTCTCTGTAGATCACATAAAACTGTTTTGGGGGTGGACTACTAGTTTGAGACGACTGCCTTATATGCATCTTAAAAGACATTTAGGTCGTCATTTTCTTTTTAATATTTTATTAATATTTGGCTTTAAATAATTTAATTGCTTATTTTTTTCTCTTTTTAGGACTAAATTTATTCTATATAATATATTTTTATATAATTTTTTGTAGCTTATTGCTTAAAATGTGTGACTTGTTAAAATCAAGAACTGAGAGCATTCGGGAGACTACTCGAGATACTCTTTTGAAAATGATGCAGTCTTTAGGTCCAAAGTACTTTCACTGCTTATTGTCAGAAATGAAAAGTATGATGAAAAAAGGCTATCAGGTATTTTCCTAACACTACTCACGTTCAGTGACCTTTTTGTCTTTCCTTTGTGCATATGTGTCTGTATTATAAATGTACATGAGTTACTATATGTTTACTGTTGCAGTTGAGAGCATTAGCTTAAACTTGATCCCTGTATGTGTTTTCAATGAAAACTGGGATGGAACTTTAGCAAATTACTTGTGTTGCCATGATTAAATAAATAAATCAGTCGAGTAAAAAACAGAAAGATATTTGATAGCTAAAATTAATATTTGCTGTTTTATTGCAAAGTATGGAAGTAAAGTAATTAAGCATATTTTTAGCAAAGAGATTTTTCAAATAACATATTTAATGATCAAATTTTTCGAGAAAGGGACAGTGGTTATTTAGCAGTTTAATGTATTTTAAGATTATTTATATATATATATATATATGCACACACACACCTGCGCACCATCCCCACAAAAGTCCTTATTTGTCCTTTATTTTTTCAAATGTTGGTTGTAGACATATACTTCCAGTTATAAAAGTGTTTTAAATGATGCCAAGATTTATGTTTTGACATTTTTACACTTAAACAAGTGAGTTTTATGAAAATTGCAAAATATAATTTTTTATACATTCCTCCAGTCCCTATACTTAAAATGTTATACTCGTTATAAAAAAAAAATAAAGCACACAATGTTTGATTCTTGTATGACCAAAATTAAGAAAATTATTTAATTTCAAAATTGGGGAGTTTTGATATCATTTTCAGTTTGCATGGAGGGGTTGGTTGTTTTTTTCATTTAGATGCCATTCAATGATCTTCTTTTGTGATTTATTAGTGCATTTAATTTATTCTGTTGTTATGTTTGATATGCCAAAAGAATTTTCACTCAAGTAATTTATATCTTCAAAGTCTAAAAATACATTATTAATATTCTCGAGAAGTTTTAATACTTCAAAATCATAATCTAGTAATCATTAAAAATTTCATCAAAGTGCAAATACGTTTTCAATTTTATAATTATAAAGAATATTAAAAGTTGACTGCTTGGCAATACTAAATCCAGCCAGCGTTTTTCTAGAACATGAGTTCTGTGTGATTCTGTGAATGAAATCTTCATTTTGAAAAAAAAAAAAAAAAAAAGAATGAATGAAAGAATTATATTGATCAATATTATTCACAATAATCGGCATATAAATGCTCACCATTTAATCTCTTAACATCAGAAATCTTTTATTGATATTTTATTGTTTGTTGCACAGAAGTAAAACATTTTGCTTCTAAGTTTGTGTATGACTCTTGAATATGATCTCCAGTTTTAATATCAAGTATCTCTGGCAGTTTTTGTCATATGGCAATCAAACCTTTTGCTTTTTTTATTTTTTAAACAAGTACAAAATTTTCCTAAATGTAAGTATAAGGACTGGATCAGGGCATTTTAATTATGGAATATTTTTGTTATATAATTACAATTACCTCCGTATCTTAAATTAATAAGTTGGGGATAAATTGAATAAGTTATAGATAACTTTAATTAAATTATATGGAGTAATGGATGAGTTTAATCAAGTTATGAATAGAAATCAAATTAGATTTAAGAAGAATTACGCTAACAGTTAAATTCACATAACTAACATTAAAGTTTAAATTAAACACTAATTAAACTTTGTCTGGTATATAAAAAGATAGATTTCATAATTTTTACAAAACTGGTATCTTGAAATTTGAAGGCCAAAACATTGATATTTGCATCATTTAAAGTATTTTATTAGTGGAAATGTATGCCTACGACTAAGAGTTGCAAAAATAAAAGACGTTGCACTGAAGGACTGCAATATAAAGAAGAACAAGAGATATCTAAACCTAATTTATTGCAGAGATTACAAATTGTATCAATGTTAATTGCTTTAAAATGCAGGAGAGGCTTTGACGTGAAGAAGGCAACAAAATCAGTAATGAGTGTTGCCTCCATGTTTGTCAATAACCGATATTGTACATCCTGGCATTGAATGAAAGAGGCTTTGGATGTGTTGTTGGGAAATGGCAGCCCATGCTGCCTCCAGAAATGGCTGCCCATGCTTCATCTGGTATATCTGCAGGTGTGGCATGCCGGTTAGACATTCTCCGGTGATTGATCACACATAATAGGTGACCGATCTAGAGAATGGGCAGGCCAGGGTAACAGTTCAATATGGTGGGCTAAGAAGAAATCTTGAGCATTGCATGCAATATGTAGTCGTGCTTTGTCTTGTTAAAATGTGGCCACAAACAAGCCTTGAAGGTAAGGAAGGAGAAGTGGCTTCAAAACCTCAGATATATAGTGTACCCATAATGTGTACTAGTGGGGTGGTATTTGATAAATACCACCTCACACTATAACTTTGGGTACAGGATCAGTATGACAATGCATAACACAACAATTGAGTAGTCTATCTCCACAGTGTCTCCAAACTCTAATCCTACCATTAGGGTATTGCAGGCAGCAGCGTCATTTCTCCAGAAACACAATTTCTTGCCGTTTGGATATTCATATCTGCTCAGTGCACCACTGCAAATCAGACACCTGTGTTAAAGGTAAGCGAAGCAATGAAGGCCTAGTGACAACCCATTGTAAACGACATTGAACTGTTCATGCAAACACCAGCTGTGATACAGATTGCATTCACTATAATATAATAATGGGTGTGGCAGTGCACTCCATCATTGCCATGTGCATAACGTGCCTGTCTTCCGTGGTGCAACGAAGCAGTTGCAATCATTCCTGTCTGTCAGTTATTCTCTCCTGCATCCATCAATTCCGTATTCGCGTGGCTGTTGCTTGGCTATGTCTGACATGATGACCAATTTCTCAGAATTACAATCTGCAATTCTGCCTCAGTCAAACTCAGAAACATGTTCGAATGATGTTTATGTTTTTATGTTTAAGGCATACCAAGGCTGCACACACAAAAAATCTCACAATGGAACAATTCATATTATTCAAAACAGCAGTCTTTTCTCCCTCCTTTATATATGGATTGTAAGGAGCACTGCAATCTCCCATGATGTGTGGGTGCACTGAAATCTTCATCATTTGCGTATTCCATTGCAGTATACATATGATGCAAATTCCATGCTGTTTAGATGCTTCTTTCTTACTGTTGTATTATGGATGACCAACAGTTTATATAATGTATATCTTTCTCAAAATTTTTCATGGTTATGCTTTTCAAATTCTAATTTCTAAGAATTGAATAGAAAATTTATTGATTAATTTTTAAAGTTTTTTATTGCATAACTTTAATAATAATGTAAATAATGTATTAGAAGTATGTTTAAATCAGATACTTGTTCTTTGATAACTTTTGAATTCGCTTTAATAAATTAGTAGTCCATAAGTGTTGTTATTAATTCAGGTGTTGTTCTGCTTACCTAGGTTCATGTTATGACATTCACAATAAATACTGTTCTTGTTAGTCTGTCTGATCAGATGGTTTCTGGAGACTTGGATGAATCTGTTAATGATTTAACTGAGGTAATTTATCACTTATTTTTCATTAAACGGTTTTTTTACCATATATTTTGTAATAGTAAATTAAATAATAACTTGCTCATATATGAAGGTAATTTTTAACATTAATTCAAATAGAATTTTTTTAGTTATAGCAATTTATTATTAATTTTTAATCATATTGTACGATATTATTAATATATATATAATCAAACTATTAAACAAATTGTGATTATTTCATATTTCAGTGTTAATGTAAACAGACTTCCTGCATAAACTA
Source organism: Stegodyphus mimosarum (assembly GCA_000611955.2). Lineage (NCBI taxonomy): Eukaryota > Metazoa > Arthropoda > Arachnida > Araneae > Eresidae > Stegodyphus > Stegodyphus mimosarum. The sequence continues at coordinate 239,207 of KK118251.1, read as the reverse complement.
AAAAATTATTTCTTTTTAATTTTAACAGAGTACTAATTGCATAAGAAATAATTATTTTTTAGCCCAAAGGGGCTATTAATCTTAAAACATGATTTTTCCATTATTTTACATTTTATTCGAGTTTGTTCCCATTCGGAAAATGCAAGATATTATTCTTTCATTTTTAATTTGTCTGTTATTAATTAACAAACTCAGCTCTTTAAAGGCAATTTGGCACAGAATTGCCAAATCTCCTGATTTCCGACAGTTCTCCTGCCAACCCGATTTACAAGATATTTCTCCCGACTTTCTCCTATTCTTAAAATTTCTTACAATTTTTATGTAGCTTGGCTTACTACTTCGTTATCTGCACCAAAAGAAGTAATTTTTGGCGTCTGAAAGCACTTGGTTTTTCTCTATGTTACGAATAAAAGGAAACTCATTTCATCAGTCATTCAAAAGTCATTTCATCAGTGAGAAATTATGGCATGCTTCTGTTTTGTGAGTGAGAGCACATGTATCCGAAAAGTGCAGATGAACACATTGTTGATATTCATTATTATCGTGAAAGAAGTTCTCAAAGTGAAGAAAAATTGAACAATTCCAACAGCTGCATATTACTGAAATAAAAAAAAATTTAAAACTTATATGCACATGCTGGCTATTTTTAAAGAAATGTTTATCTAGAATTCTTAACCAATAGAGCCCATATCTTGAATTTTTTGAAGAAGTAAATGCTTCTAGAGTTAAGATAAAATACTCTGTTGAAAGTTATAAAATACCTAAAGAAAATGGAGATGTAGTTACTACTTCCACTGTTAAAAATAGGTTTGAGAAACAAATAATTTCTGCACTAGTGAGCAATTTAATTGGCAGTTCTCAAAATTATACTACAAAATATAAGCTTAAATCTGATACAAATTTCTTTCAAAATAAAAAAAAAATTGCTCAACAAGAGAAAAATTTTCTGATTACTTAGTATAAGTTTATCTTGTGAAGAACGAACGGTTACAATTTTGTCTTCGAGCATTAACAAAGCTTTTTGCTTTTTAGTACAACTCATTTTGCCGTCATTCAGTGTTCTTAACACAATTATGCAAAGCAGAATTCCAGTAATTCATGTTCTTAAATCAATGATTTATGATCTGTTTAAAGACATTTTATCAAAGTTTGTAAAACCAATCTTTGTTTTGTCTTCTAATTCTATATATGATGTGATTTATGGTGACATAGAAAATCAGAAATGAAGATTTGGTAGAAGGAGGTGCAACTTCCAAAGTAATGGAAGAACTTTCAGAAGAAGACAAAAATAAGTTTTATTTCCATGTTAGAAGCTACTTCTGCCGAGTATGTGATTACATTACATAAATTTCTAATCAACTATGAAATGATTTTACATGCTAAAGTTGCAGATGTTCCTCCTCTAGCAAATGCATCTTTTTCTGATATAAGATACTTTTTTAATAGATTCCAGTTTTGCTTCATTTAGTTGTGAAAGACAATGATACTGGTGTTGCAGCTGATAAATTGCAATTGCAGTTTATAATTAGAAAACTTGAGTAAAGTTATAAAACCAGTTAGGATTGACACCCAGTGGAGTTTAATTGAGAAACTGAAAGCTGCTGATGGAATTTTATAGTGAACTGTCTAGAATAATATTGGCCATTCTGACAGTTCTGTAAAGTAATGTAGAGTGGAGAAGATTTTCAGTGTTGTTGCTAAAACAAGGACTAAATTTAGATCTAATATGAATAATAACGCATTAGAAAAACTTTTATTAGCAAAAGCAGGCCCATGTGGCAGTTGCTATGAACAAAATTATGGAGTTTCTTAATGAAAGCAAAATCTGCCACTCTTCATAGCATTTGTATGAAAACTGATTAAAGTATTATTATTTGTTAAAAGATGCAAGCAACAAAAATGTTTTTTTACATGTAAGTATTTTTGTAGTGTTTGCATTTATGAATTAGTAACTATATAAAGTTAATTTGTCATTAAAAAGTATATTTTTATCATTTAAAAAATGTTTTGTCATTGAACAAAATTTCCTGATTTTTTAGGGTTGTGGGTTGGAAGTATGCATGCAGTTCTTATTTTTTTAACCTTTTAATCTGATTGATTTAAATAAAAATGCATTTAATTCATGTTATATCTAACTGAAAACATTAAATATTTTTATAGAATTACATTACATATTTTTTCACTTTTTAAGTATACAGAAAATATATAATGCTCCCATGTTAGGCTGAATGCATATTCATCTAATATCCTATTGTATTAAATGTTTCGCTATTTCATGTGGGCCATCTCTATTGAGAGACTCTGCTGATAAATCATATTAAATTTTAAGAAGAGCTGCTTTGAATGATCTTTAAAATCTGAACCCTTTCAGAATTTTTTTAAATTTTTATTTTATTATTATTATTTAATTACTATTTGTTTTACTTCTGATTAAGGCAAACTACTACTTGAATGGATTACATATAGTTATGCAGAGTGAGCCTTTCCCTGGTTACAAAATGCATTAAAAAAATTTTTAATGTATTGAGCAAAAACTATTATAATTAGGCATATATGGTTTTTAGTAATTAATTTTATGAATGGTATTAAGTTAGTAAATTTCATTGGTTGATTTTGTTGTGTAACTTAAAAAATTACTTTGTAACTTAAAGAATATCAAGTCTGCATTCTAGTTGTGTTCACCATGTGTTCTTAAATGTTTGTTCTGTGGCACTTAATACAGTATATATTATTCTGGCCTTCAAAGTATTAAATATCATGAACAAATATGGCAGACTAAGTCCTTGCTGTGTTACGTTGTTTGATTCACGAACACTGTCAAAAATCTAACCATTCACAGTAAGCCTGCCACAACTTGGATGGTCATTAATGTTCCCATCTTTTTTAAAACTTTTCATAATGTATGCAAACTTTTAAAGTGCCATTCATTGTTGTACAATAGTGTTGCTTGATGTTATTATCATAAGTTATTTTTAGGCCTTGCCAATCTCTTGGCACTATATATAATCGATGTTGTGAACCATTTGCTCCTTGTTGCACTCCTGTTGTAAAATGTTGGATATTAAGGGTAATGTTTGCAAGTAGAAGGTGCCTATGAAGGTCACTATTCTTGTAGCTGATGCTGCTGTACCAAGTTGAGAACTCGTGTACTTTGGTACCGTAGTTTGATCCTTTAACCAATCAAGTCAAAAACATCTGTCTCCATCTGAGTGATTTTAGTGATATTTTAGTGATATCTTTCCTATATGGCAACTATAGTGTCATATAGCCTTATCTCAGCATTTTAATTTGATGCATGTGATATTTTGATAGACAGCCTGTATAGTGGTACAAGCGAGACCATTTTGAGCCCATGGACATAGTTAAGGGACCCCAGTCTGTTGCATGTATGTCCCCATTAGGTCATGGGTTGGAACATGAGCACCTAGTCGGCTCTACTGTGTTGCAATTGTCTAGTTAGACATGACTGTGTGTGGATGACTCTGCTGTGGTGCAATTATCTGTGTAGGAGAGGCAGTAGAAGAGCCAGCCAGTCATGTACAAGGGTCGCCAATGCAATACCCATTGCTGATATTGTCACTGCTAGTTGTCTTTAGACTTTGCTGATCTCATGATGCCATCTGTAATTGGTGTTGTGAACTAATTTCTCCTTGTCTCCTCAGCTGAATATTAATGATAATGTTTGCCAATAGAGAGCACATGTAAAAATCATTGGTTTTTTAGCCGGTGCTGCTATGCCAAACTCATGAACTTTGGTGCCAGAGCTTGATTATCAAATCAATCGAGTCAAAAACAGCTGTCACTGACATGAGGGATTTTAATGATATCTTTCCTGTGCAGAGAGCACAGTGCGGTATAGCTTTGTGATATCGCAAAACACCTTTTCCATTTATTGGTGCCATTCTTTACAAATTATTCCTTATTGCCATGTATTGCATGTTAAAAAAAATCGAATAAGATTACATATTGATAAAATTTAACATTTCTATATTATTTCTTTTTTCTTTTTATCAGGGGAAGTCTTTTTGTTCACCCTGTTCTTTAAGTAAAAAATATAGAACATGAGTTTAAAATTTGTAGTTTTTAATGACTTAAAGTTTTACTAGTACTTAGACAATCTAGTATTTAATAATGAATTCATTTAAATATTGTATGTTGGATCATAATATCCCAACAAAATTTTTTCATTGTTAATACCTGCTTGTATTTTTTTTTCCCCATGTAGATTTGCATCAGTGAATTATTTAGTGATGTAGCAGAAGAAAAAGAAGTAACCAAAATTACAGGAAAACTAAAAGAAGCTCGAAGTTTCAAAAGTTATTCGATATTTCAAATTTTGAGTAAATATGTGTCTGAAAATCTACTGTTAGAACTCATTACGCCCCTAAAAGAGGTTAGTTTCGATTCACTATGTCTTTTATGATGTTTTGATTAATTTTTATTGAAGATGTTCAGTTCAATCTTTAGTAGTATTCAAAACATTGTAATTTGTTATAAAATAAACTCGCAAAAGAACAAATTCCTTAACTTTGCTAGACGTTGTCAATAGAATAGCTGAAAATCTGAGAAATATTCTTGCTAAAAATCTAATCTTAAAGAAGTGTTTCAACATAGATATTGACAAAATGCAGCATAAAATCCTTAAAGTTAAATTAAAATGAAGAATTCCTTCAATGCAGAAATGCATTTGCCTAGGTTTCTGGAATGAGAGAAGCAAATTTTTTCAAATTTGGTTATCGAATAAATCTGATATCATCTTCTAATATCAAATTTTTTTATGTGTATCATTTTGTCTAATGCTCACAGTGTTTCATATTACATCCCTTAAATGTAAAATTTTTAATGTTCTGTACCTTGGAGACTAATTCTTAAACTTATAGATCTGTTGTAGCTGCTTAGCTTAAAATTGTTAAAGTGAAAGCTGCATAACCATGATCAGATTGTAATTTCCTTTTAATTTAATGATTTTAGTGCATATTTTTAAATTCTTTTCAATTCTTGAAACAGTAAATTTTAGTCTGAAATTGAAACCATTGTGTCTTTGATTGTTTTCCAAGAAATGTCACTAAGCTTGTAAGGTATATTTCTTCCACCTTCGTAGTGTAGTGGTCTGCATGCTCGACGCGTAACCGAGAGGTCTGTGGTTCGATTCCCGGCAAAGGTGTTGCTCATTTTTCATCACTCTTGCTTCCGAAATAATCTAATGTCTCTACACTGGCGCGCCCGAACTAAAAAGGTGGTGGATGATGATTCTCCTCCACCGGGATTTGGGAATTGGGTCCCCCAAACCCCAGTCACCCTTTAAAAAGGGTGGTCTTCGTACTGTAGTGGTCAGCACGCTCAATGCGTAACTGAGAGGTCCGGGGTTCGATTCCCCATGAAAGCATTGCTCATTTTTCACATCACCGCTTTGAAATGAAATCCTAATGTCTCTACAAGCTTACCACAGAACCAGAGAGTTACATTTAACAATGATGTATTAAAATGTACAAATAAAAAGGTCTCAGAGTTAATTAAAGAGTGGAGGAAAAGTACATACTCAAAGTGTAGAGCTGTTTACAAACTTTCACAGTTCAGACATTTCGTACTTAAAAGCGAAAATAACTCATGACCAGTTCTTGCAACTCATTTCAAACAAAAGTCTTTGGTTCAAAGAATCTTAACTTTCGAACAGCAAGTGCTGCAAAAATAATGCTACTTTAAAAAATAAAACTGACTTATCAATAAGTATCTCAGTCCATTTATTGGTGTAATTTAAGACACAATTTCAGTTTCTCACAGAATTCAATGAGATTTCCTGAATGAGAGGATGGCTTATGTTCATTTAATTTATTTTGGGAACATGTGATGCCGTGGCTAGAATATCTTTCATCTCACATACGTTGTAAGTATTTCTCCCGCCTTCTTCGCATGCCTTCGTAGTTTAGTTGTCAGGACGCTCGACACGTAACCAAGAGGTCCATGCTTCGATTCCTGGCAATGTTGTTGCTCATTTCTTCAAGCTATGCTTCAAAAATACCTAATGTTTCTACAACTGTCACCCAAACTAAAAGGTGGTGGATGATGATTCTCCACTATCACGTTTTGGTTATTGGGGCCCCTATTCTCCAGTCACCCTTTAAAAGGGGGAGTATGTAAGGTGTTTCTCCCGCCTTCTTCACATGCCTTCATGGTGTAGTGGTCAGCACTCTTGACTGCATGCTCGAGCACGCTCGACGTGTAACCAAGAGGTCCACGGTTCGATTCCCAGCAAAGGCGAAGCCAAATTTCCAATTCTGCTGAAGCCTGAACTTTTTTTACCCACTTTTTATGTTTACAACTATGATGTATCTTGTAAATATTTTTTTCTTGTTCTTTCTATCTGCTTTTTTTTTTTCATACTTTTTTTTACTTACTTTTTTTAGAAGCATCTTATTTTAATACCTATTTGGTGATTGTAATATTTAAAAAATAATACTAATATAATTTTATATTTGTGTAGCCCATCTGTGTTGAGGTGAAATTCAAAGCCATATAAATTAAAGTTCTGCTGCTGTTCTTTAATCGTATAAATCGAATGTCATGTAAATTTGAGGGCTACCTGTAGTTGTAATCTTCTATCCACATCTTTTAATTGTGATATATTGATAAGTATGAAAAAAAAATTCTTGTAATTTTTCAATGTAAATTTTTTTAAATTTTATTATGAAAGGTTCTTGAAAGAAAGTATAGTTACAAAGCAATGAAAAAAGTAATTGAATGCCTTCGCCACATTGCATTGGGATTGAGTGACAACAACGGTGTGTCTCCCAAAGGCCATCTGATATTCATTCATGCTGTGATTAATGAAAATATACCAGGTCTCAACCAAAAAAAGTAATTATCATTTCTGAATTCGGTATTTTCTTTTTCTGTTGTTTAATTTTAATTTTTAAGATTATTGAATGTATAATGCTTTTGCATATTTAAAGTTAATTTGCTCTGCATTAAATATTAAGAGTTTATTAGTTTGATGTATATTTTAAAATGATGGTTAACTTGTGAATGAATTAGTTTTATTATTTGGGGATTTGAAATTACAGTCAACTTGAATGAATTGTATATAGATTCTGAATTTAAAATAGTTTTTATGCAATGCAGAAAGGTTTATTGTTGATGTATTTTATAAGCTATTTAGGGCATTTATGATATGCATTTATAAAATTTGGAATGTCTATAGTTTCTCTTCCTCATCTAAAACGTCTAAAAGTAAATCAATCGTTATTATATTTTTTCTAAATGTGTTGAGTGTAATGTATACTTTTGGCATGATAATTTAGATTCTAGTTACATAATAAACATCTTTTATTCTGTATGTAAAGATTTTAGAAAGAAAGATTACTCGCTGCACTTGAGATTTATATGTGTGCATCTCTCCATCCGTACCACTATTGTGATTTCCATATGCAGTACAAAGTTAGAAATTCGTACGTCCAATTTCTAGAATAATCTAATACCCAGGCCTCTGAGCCACCAGCCAAAAAATAAAGTAATAAAATCATTTTTAAAAGCATTCTCCCCTCCTTACAAAATCTGGAAAATAAAATATAATACTCAACAAAAGGAAGAATGTGTGCTGAGCGGCTATTTAAAATAACAGAACTGGTGCAGAACTGTGTTTGTATCCAACAAGTGCGAGAAGCCACTAAGGCACTGTTTTCTAATTCAGTCTGTATAGCTTTTTCTTTATCTCATTAAATGTTTCTATGGCGTGGAAGTATTATTTACAGAAAGAAAACATCTTCAGCCCCCACCCACATATATGTATATACATTCAAACACACACACCTGAAGTATCTATTGTAGTGATGCTTAATTTATCTATTCTTAATAATATCCATGTGGATGGGACTTGGGGTAAAGGCAAGTTAATAGTGAAAAATTTTAAACATGCAGCAAATGCATGGGGTGATTAGGTAGCAAGAAAAAGTTCCAGTAAATTTAATATTATTTGATGGTTACATCAGTAACAACTTTACTTTTTAAGAAATGACTGTAAAACTTTGTTTATTGATTTTCTTGTGTAGTTTTTCTACCAAATCAGGAGGATATCTGTTGTTTTAGCAGTTTGTAGTTTGCAGCATTGTTGAAATAAGTATTGTTTTGCATTTCATTTAATGGAAAGGAGAAAACTCAATTTTTTTTACTACATATTCTTTGATAAAAGAAAAAAGTAGAAAAAGAAACAAGATAAGTAAATAATAATAAAACTAGGTAGTGAAAAAAATAAATTCTCTGCATTTGTATTATCATAAAAATATGCATTGCTACCTCGTCATATGTCATTAATCTGTTCCAGATCCTTGGACTTATACCAAACAAACATTTTCAGTTTGAGATAAAGAGAAAGCAAGTAATCCATTCTTATGAAAAAAAAAAGTCCTATTATTGTTATAACACTGTTTAATACTTATAACGTATTTTCTCCCACCTTTCTGCATGCCTTCATGGTGTAATGGTTAGCACACTCTGCGCGTATTCGAGAGGTCCAGTTTCAAGTTCCTGTGAGGGCATTGCTGTTTTTTCATGTACTCCTGCATCAGAAAAGCCTAATAAATCTACAGTGGCACCCAGACTAAAAGGTGATGGATGATGATTCTTCGCTACTGAGATTTGGCAATTGGGCCCCCTAATCCCTAATCATCCTTTAAAAGGGTGACTATATAAAGTATTTTCTCCCTCCTTTCAGTGTAACAGTTAAGCACACTCAGCATATATTCAAGAGATCTAGGTTTAAGTCTCGGTGGGAGCATTGCTCATTTTTCATGTCTCATGCTTCAGAATAACAGAGTGACTCTACATACTGAAATACAAATCCAGTGGGGGGAAATATTTACTCTGCATGAATGAAGCACTGAACATGATACTGTGCATAAATGTTTTTCTGCTGTTGAGAATTAAAAGCAATTTTTTAACATGCTCTAACATCTCTGATCTTTATTTAGTAATGAATTTCTCACCCTCTTCACAATATTAGTCATTTTAATACTACTGTTGTTTTTCACAGTCATAGACATCATACTTGACACATGATATGCAACAACCAAATATCCAATACACATGCTATCTTAATGCTTTTCAAAATCCTTATTTTCACCTCCAAGGTAAACCTAACAACTTTTTTTGTTGCTCTTTATCATTCCCAGAACTGATTGTTAATGAATCAGGGTTGCTGCACTACCTGGACAACCAGGAAAAGTCAGGAAACTCGAAAATTGGTCAAAAACGTCAGGGAATTTAAATATTTTAGTCAAAATCTGGAAAAGTCGGAATTTTATAGTGCATCCCCAAAGAAGCGATTTTTGTGCCAGCGTCGATCACTTTCTTGGCGAGTCATGTATCATGTAAGTATCTTTCGGACAGTTGCCGTTGAGCTATTCACAGCACCGATCAGATTGTCTTTTAGAAAGGCAAAGCAAGTTTCCAGTAACCTCGAAAATCCATAGATTTGCATGCGCATATGCATTACATCTTGAACAGAAGTAACTTCCCCCCCCCTCCCCATTCTCATATAAAACAAAACCAACCTTTTAAACCTGTTGTTCTTTCTTAAATGCCTTATTTATCATTTTGCAGTAAAATAAAAAATAATAATAATAATAACAATCAGTCATCTAGGCAATTAGTCATTTTATATAGCTATAATCGCCAAAATACCATCGATTTTTGTAATTTAAGTAATTAACTTTATTTTAGTATTATTCATATCATTTAATGTGTCTTCTTCCTTCTAAATTTATTTATTATTAGCTAATAATACTTTCAAATTTCAGGCAATTTTCTCTGGCAACCTTGAAACTAATTGTAGCAGTAATATGACATACCATCATGAAATTTAGTGCACATATTTTTTACTTATGTAGGCTGCTAAATAAATATAAAATTGTTCAATTTATTTTAAAATATTATTAAATAGATTTCTTTCTTGCTTTATATGGGAAATATTTGCAGAAAAGACATTTTCAAATCCCGATTGGGCAGATTCTAATCATAATTCATTTACCCTCAACACAGCCATGCACACTACATGGATAGCCTGGAATTTTCATGAAACACTCTGGAAAAGTCAGGGAATTTCATTCTCCTGTTTGAGTGGCAATCCTGATAAATTTACAAAACATTTGCATGAAAATTAAGTGTTGTAAGGCAGGTTGTATGTTAAATAATAGCAACATGCATACTGATGCACATAGCATTATCTCAAAAGAGGTAACAGGTGTAGTGTGTGCAGCTATGACTCATCAAATTGGAATCAAGTCCCAAACAAATGTTATATACTGAATAAAAATTTTCATGTCTAAATAGGACATATCCCAAGATGTCACTGTATTTGACTTGAGAGCTTAATTTTATGAATGAACTGTAACTTCAGCTAGTTCACGGAGAAGTTCTAACTTTCTCAGTTTTTGACCGTACTCCTGCCAACCTGATTTGCAGCATATTCGGTGTATTTCTCCCAACTTTCTATTATTCTGTGGGTTTCTCTTTCTCTCTTTTTTTAAGGGGTGAAGTTAGCTTGGTTTAATATTTCATCATTTTCACCCAAAAGTGTGCAGCATGCGATGCAAAATATGTATGGTTCATCGATGAGTCCACATTCATCAACAATGGCATTTGATCAAACGCCCTGGGACATTTTATGCTTGAAAAGATCCTTCAAATGCATGTGATTTGGAATGTCTCCTGACCAGAGGGGAGTATAGATGAGATAGATTGGTGGGGATTTAAGGTCGTAGTAGCATGTAAGTGCAGTCAAGGACTGACGATTTCCAATACTCCACTAAATATTTACTGACACTGCCAGTCATCTTGTGTGTATTAGCCAATAAGTACAGAAATTGGTGCACTCTCTTCTCTTGTTGCTGATTGTATGGTTTCTTGATCGTCAAGGAATGGCTTAAGAATTTCTTCTGTTATATCTTGTGTTTATGGAAAAAGTAAAATATTCATATATTTCTAAAAAATTATACATGGATGACTCATGCATAGATTTTTTATTTCACATAGTAGGAAAGACTAATGTTTTTAAACATATCATGTAACTTCTATTGGTAAAAATAAGTCTGTGTGACTATTGCTGAGAACAAAGTTACAACATTTGCTTCTTAAAGAATCAAAATCTGCTCCTTTTCTTAGCAGTTGTGCAGAAGTACTATTTTCCTATTAAAAGGTACAAAAATAAAAAATTATATTTAAGTATTTTTGAATTATTTCAGCTATTAATTAGATATTATTTAAAGTTTATTTCTCAAAATTATATAAAAAAACTTTTTATATTTATATCATTTAAAAATTATTTCTGTTGTTGGGAACATTCCCTTAATTTCTTAAAATATTTGCTTATTTTTGAGTTCAGGAGGTACCTTTTGAGGAGCTCCACTTTACCAAATTTGAGTAATTTTTTTATATATATTTTTTATCATCAATGTTGTCTTTTATGTTTTATTAAAATAACTAACATTTTATTCAAGTAAACCGGAAATGCCCAAAACTTCGAAATTTGTTCGTCCGGATATATTCCTTGTTCCTAAAGAGCCTGGAAGAAGTGGTCCTCCAGCTAAAATAAATAAGAGAACTAATGCCCATGTACTGGTAGAATTTGGCTTACAGGTAAACTTATTTAAATAAGCCCTATTTATCAAATAAAATTTTTTATTAATTTTTTTATAAAATTAATTTATTTATTAATTATTAAATTATTATTTATTTATTATTAAATTTTTTTATGAAATCAGTATAAATGATTTTTTTTATTTGTCTATCTTCTTCTCTAGCTTTTTACTTTTTGTTTGAAGAAGGATAAAATAGATAAGAATGCAAAAGAAATTTTAGAAATGCTGGATCCTTTTGTTGCACTTCTGTCGGACTTTTTGACATCCAATCACATGAAGGTCAGTAAACTTGACTCCTATTTATCTACTTCATGTTGTCTATTACTGATTTTTTCCCTAACAGTTCATTAAGAATTTTTGAAACATTAATAGTTTTTTCAGGTAAATTGAATGTGATTTGTAATAATCAGAATTAATTAGTTCTGTTTCATAGCATGAGTTTTCTCTACTAAAACTTGGTTCTGAAACAGTATTCAGAACCAAGTTTCTTATTTTTCATTTGGGTTGCTTTTGAAGCATAACAGGGAATTATTTGAATGCAAAATATTTAATCCAACATATGTGTATGTGCACCACACATATAAAATACAGTACAATTCTCAGTTACCAGTTATTCAAGTTATTGATTTTTTTCCTACATTGAGTAAAACTAAGTTGTAATTAACTTATTTATGTGCTTTTAATATTTCCATTGATTTAAATTATCTAAAAGAATAGCAGTGCATATTTTTAAAAAGCCATTAAATTAATTTAGGTACATGTTTATTACTTGCAAATTAGTTTATGGTGTTTGCAAACATGCAGCTTATTAATGTAAAAACATTAATTTATGAATCATAGCTTATCTGTATAAAAAAACTTTAAAAAAAAGCCCTTAACACACATGGTGATGTAACAGTGTCCTTTATGTGCATTCAAATTTTGTCTGAAAATATGCAGTAAATCTATGTATTTCTTTCCCCCTTTACCAGTGTTATCTGTGTTAAGGTAAAATACACTAAAAAAAATTTTCTATCATGCATTACACTGTTTACACAAAAAAAGAAACTCATTAATGTTTCTTTCTCTGTTTAATTATATGTTGCTTTTTATATACTTCTTACATAATTAGAGAATTTTTCTGTGTATATGTACAATGAAAAACTTTCAAGTGCTTTTAATCTTTTTTTAATTAATATTTTGCATCATATTATGTATTAAATCTTAATTTTTATGTGTTTCAGATTATCTCAATATCACTGCGTTGCTTGTTGTCATTATATAAGTTTCCTTTGCCATCTCTGAAAACTGTAACAAAAAATATAGTCAATTCTCTTTTCATTCTGATAAATAAATATTCTGCTACAGGAATGGGTCAAGGAGAAAATTTTGAAATGATACTCATGTGTTTTAAGGTAATGTGATAATAAATATTTATACATGTATAGGATGTTGACAATTGTTTTGTATTGCTTGTAAAAGTAATAAATATGCCAAATTTCTTATGTTGGATTGTCTATACATTTTTTAAATTGTGTGTAGGATTTCAGTGTAATAAAATATTATTTTTCAGGTCCTAACAGTTCTTGTTAGGGATACTAGTTACCATAAATTAAGTGATGAACAACTTCATTCTCTGTTAAGTTACATAGAGCAAGATATATATGATTACACAAGGCAAGCTACAGCATTTTCTTTGTTAAAAGTAAGTTTACATTTATTTCTTCTCAAACTGCAAGTCAGTCAACATTGCTTTTATTTATTTGTGTTCTTATTTATTTAGCATATATTAGTATGGAGGAGTACTATGTTTTTCAAAAAAATAATCAGTGCTTCATCTTTCAACACCATCTTTAACCCTCTCAGCATTACGGCCGGATTATTCCGTGTAGAAGACTGCTTTTACTATTCATTACACATAAAAATTTGTGCTATCTTTAAATGTATCTCATTTCGGTTTGGATGTATATTGGAAGAAAAGAAAATAGAGTACAAAATGAGAGAGTCATTTTTTAATTAAAATCAAGAATATACCACTTATTCATGATATTTTGAGGAAATTTCAGGGCTAAACCTGTAATGCTCAGAAGGTTGAAGCAACATCTGCCTTTTTCAAAATCACCATTGATCAGTGAAAATAGTGGCTTCAAACTGCCGATTTTAGATGAGGGAATGAAAAATAGCTGCAGGAAGGTAGTTCTGTGCTACAAAGAAGTGTGGCATGCATTCAATCTTCTTTCAAGCCAAATGTTGGACAAAAAGTTTTGCAAATATGAGGGTAGGTGTTATCCTGATGTAGTCCTCAACCTGATGAATGCAGCTTAGATTGTTTTTATCTGATATATTTAGTCAAGTTCTCCAAATTGTCATGTAAGATTTTACATGTTGATAAATCATTCATGATAGTCAGAGAAAAAACATTTTCTTTTCCTCTATTGAGTTTTGTGATCATATTTATGATTTAATTTTTGGGTCTTTAATTATTTTTTATGTTAAATATATCACTTTTATGTTTTACTGAATAGTTTAATATGATATGAATTGGTAAGTAACTACTGTTCATGTAAAATCAATATCCTGTCATATTAATGACAGAATTTTCTTTGCTGTTTGATTTAATAAATATTTGGTACTCGTTCGATAATAATTGTATAGATATCAACCAGCTTTTGTAAACTTTTCAGAATTTTTGCAAAAGCAATGATAATTTTGAAATCTTACGTGTAAAATTTCTTTTTTTATAATTATTTTCTAATTTTTGTAAAGGTGCCAAAAATTGTTTTATTTGCTGATTTTTAAATGCATACCCTAGACAGATCAAGAGATCATCCTTAAATGGATACTCTTAATATGTCATTTTTATTATCATTTATCAAAAACAAGTTCTTTCCATTCTGGAATATTCGAATTCCCCCACCCCCCAGTTACTGTGTTTGCTTGGCATATCAAATTTGAATGACTTTAAGGCCAATCTAATACAAACATAATAGTTTGATGATTTGGTAATTTTCTGATGATTTTTTCCAGTGCAAAAATTGTAATCGATATCATTAAGATAATTGTGATATATTAAAATTGCATTTTTTCAAAATAATAATAATAATAATAACATTAAAACAAAGCATTTTTATTTTCTTCTGTCTTATTTAAACATATTTTTACCTTGATTTTGGAAACTTTTCCATATCTTGATTTTAAAATTTCAACAGTTTAAAATGTAGAGGGTGTTTACACATTTTTAGAATGTTTTTCTAAATGTTTGATCTGATAGCCTTTTTTCTGGATTGTTAAGTCTCCATCATAATTTCTATGATAAATCATGGAAAATAAAAAAAGCAAATGTTCATGCTTTTCGTAAAAGTTTTAGGGGAATTTTTGTAAAATTTCCATTCTTCTTTCGCTGCTTTCCAGAGTTTATCAGTTATGGTGGTTTTGCACTTAGAAAAAACTCTTTTCAAGAGACCAAAAGCACTGTAGTCCATAGGTAAAACATCAGCGGACTTTCCAGGAATATGTTGAATATCAAATATGTGCAATATTTGTATCAGTGTTCATTTTTTCAAGGAATGCAGTAGTACTTTTCGAAGTATGACATGAAGTTCCATTTTTTGAAAGCACTGGTTTAAAGAAATGGAATTTCTTCTATAAATATCAGGCATAAAACTTGCTTTTGATAGCACATTGAATAGAATTTAACAACTTTTCCCACACTTCTTATTTTTAATTTTTTATTGTAAGAGAATCCTGCGATATTCATAAACTCCAGACAAAACGTTCTTTGCATTGATGGAATCAAGTTTGTAAACTTTTTCTTTTCACTTTCGATTATAAATTTTTTTGTTGTCGTCATTTAGGTAAACCTTATCAAGGGTCACAATGTATTTCTATTTCAAATGGAACTTTGAACCTGTATAAAAATATATTTCCTTTTCATATGATCTCATTTGTAGAACCCTATATGTAGTTTTCTTTGAGGATTCTACAGATTATTCAGCTTTGAGCTACATGCCTCAGCAAAAAGCTGGTGAACAATAGAATTTTTAGCTTTTTATTTACTATCGCTTCAGATGCATTAAAGATTTTTGTGATTAATTTCTGCATCAACAGATTTTCTCTTACCAACAATTGCTGTGAATAAAAAATTTTACGTGTTTCCTATTAATTTTTAATTTTATCTGCATACTCAACTTCTCTTGGTACCGTGACAAGCTAAAAATACACAATACTAAACTTCTCATTTGTATTGAAATTCATGAAATCAATGCAAAGAGACTGGTGATTGTAAACAAAATAATTAATACCCTAAGCTAGATTAAATTTTCATAAATCCTCAACACAGTAAATTAAGTTTTATCATATCAACTCTCAACTCTTAAGTTCAATAAGAAATGAAAATATCCTCCCGGGTGTTTTGTTAAGATCAAAAGATTATTAATCATGTAAATTGCATTACCGACACAAAATCATCAACGTGCTATCTCTCACTAAAACTAACTAATCAGCTCTGCTTCCTGTAAACACATAAATTTCAATACAACCTTAGAGATAGCCATAAACACTTTTCATTTAAGCAAAACATAACAGTTCAAAACAGAAGGGAGAAATAAATCTCACACACTAAGAAGTCAAAACACCAGTTCAGTTTAATTAATAAATCTGATCGTATAGTTACTAAACTCATTAAATTCTGCTACGCCCGCAAAAAAACTACCCAGGTTCGAACGGAAGTTTAACCATGTTTTCCGAAAGGATCACAAGGGTGACCTACAGTAGACCACAAGATAAAAACACAAAAAAAACATGCAATAGTAAAACAATAACATACATTTATTAAATATTCCAAAAATATTAATTACGGATAGCTGATCAGACTACGTCTACAAAAAGATTTCCCAAAACATTACTCGTAAAGTTCTCATACGACAATCTATACAACTATCAATATTATACAACAAACATTTACTAGTTATGTACTTTACGCAACTCACATTTCAATTTTCCAATAAGAAATCATTCAACTTGTAACAATGAATGATGTATCTTCTGACAAATTGAAATTAACTAAACTACTGGATAGAATATTGAATGCACATCAATTCAGTTAAAATTTTCTTTTTAAGAAAGAATTACTTGCCCTCAATTTAATTTAAATTACTACCCATCTCAATTTACACCTTTAATCACTTTCTTAAATTAGTAATTAACCAGTAACAAAAGCCATATGAAAGATAGAAACAAAAAGAAACACTCACGGTAAACCGCTCACACCGACCATCTCTAGAGCTCGAGAGCCGTGGGATCATTAGGTAAACACGGCGGAAACAATATTCAGACGATAGTCTTCGAAACCAAACTCTGTTACTTTTAGTGGCACTCGTGGTTGGCTAGTTCATTCGCAGTAATAAAGTCTGACGACTCCTTCCAATACTTCACTTCCTTTTCCAGCATTCCACACAGTCAATTAGTAGAAAATCATTATCACTCAGACAACCAAAACGATTCTGGAAGCCACACACAGACTAATAGAGTCTGTGGAACTCGAGGAGCTGCCAGATCATTTCATGCCCACGTCGATTCTCTATAAACGGAAATCCTACAAGATGAATGTCCACATTTTCTGCAGGAAAAAATCTACCAGCAATGCAAACGTTTGAGAATTGTAACGTAGCGTAGATCTTAACTGAAATTCGCCGAAGACGGCACGATGGGAGACCGCATCGTTCTCGGGCCAATTCTCGCACGGACTGCCCCGAGAACCAGCTCTCTCTCTCTCTCCTCAAAAAGACTTGAAAATATGACAAAATCTTAAAAATCCCCTTCTCACCATGGGAGCGACTAAATTTAAAACCTCGTGACGCTCAGAATGTGGACCGCCTCTATAATTACTATTGGTTAAAAAAAAATCCAGAAAATTAAAATTCACCAATGTACATCGCAAATTGTTTAAGGTTGCGACTCTTCAGACAAATCCTAAATTTTTGTATCCCCATAATTCTATCAAGAATTGGCGCCGCTAAGAGCTGATCACCTTTGAATGAGAAAAACATATGCTCTCCCCCGCAAGATAAGGGGACGGAAAAATGCAACTGGCCACCGACCCTTGACCCCAAAATTCTCCGCCCGTGAGAATGCAAAAACTGCCTATTGCTTGCTGTACAAGCTTTTCTGCTAATTAAAGAACTTTACCCAAATCAAATGAAAGAAATTTAAATAAGCGTATAAATTAAGAATTAAATCTCAAATTGGAACATTAAAATTTCACTATTCACTGTAAATTAATAAAGTTATTAAGCACTTTAAAATAATACTTGAAAAATCTACACAACACAATGTAACTTTTGAAACATTAGAAATCGGAAAGCACACAGACATATCCTTCAATCCACAGCTTGTTTACATGCAACATTTTGAAAGGAGAATAAATATGAAGTAACAGACAATGTTTCTCATTTCAAATAATCTGTTGCCAGAAATTTTTATTTCAAAACATATTATATTTTTATTTATTTTTAATTTTTATTGAAATCTTTCTAAAAATACATAAACACCCTCTGTGTGGTATAAAGCACAGTTTCCGAATTACTTTTCAGTTAAAATAAAAAAGCTGTTGTAAATGTATTAAAATTAATTATATTTTTCTTTCTTTCTTTCTTTCTTTCTTTTTTTTTTTTTTTTTTTTTTTT
>KK118251.1:201196-220900 GCA_000611955.2 Stegodyphus mimosarum | reverse complement strand
TTTTTTTTTTATAAAATTAAGGAATTTTCTATGTAAAATATATATAACTTTTTCTCTTGCAACTTTGCTTTTTAAAAAATCTGATTGCTATTCTAATGAAGTTTGTATATATATGTATGGTAATGAATAATTTTACTGCATTTCCCTTCAAAACGGATCTAGCCTCCTCCTCCTTATTATTGCTATTATTAAGACTGCAGTGTAAATGTTATTAAAACTCAAGCTATTTGAGTTAAACTTTGATTGCACTAAGTAGTGTATTGTTTATTCAGTCTCTGTCTGTCCTCTGAAACGTTTTCTTTGAAAATGTAGATGTGAGCTATATTTTTTAAGAGCATGATTTGTATTCATTATAAACTTAAGTTTTAGTATTGCAGTCTGGTTAATTGAAATTTTGTTGTATCTCATTTTATTTTAACACAGCAGATTCCTTGAACAATGAAATTATTTTGTTATTGATCACATAATCTTATATGGGGGGAAAAAAATTTTTTTTTTAATTTTAGGCACTTTTATCAAAAAAATTAGAAGCTCCAGTACTGAAAGGAATAATGATTAAAATTGCTGAAATGTCTATTACTGCAGAACAAGATTATGTAAGGACACAGTGTAGACAGGTAAGAAGTGGCTTTTAAATATTTATGTTTGTAAATTGTTCTCCATTAGTAAATAATGAAAAAATAATTATCTGTTATGCTTTCATTGTATTTTCCTTTATTATCATTATTAGCCTTTAAAAAAGCATTTTAAGAAAAAAAAATTGAGTAATTTTCTGTCAAAGCTATACTGATTATACCCCCTTTTTTTAATTTTTGTTGTTTTTGTTTCGTTTTTGCACATTTTCTTGACTCCAAGCAACACCAGTTTAGTTTAGCTTCTTTCCTGGCATGTAATCATCTTTACAGCCATCACTCATACAATGGCATTTTTCATTTAATCGCAGTTGGGTTGTAATTTTTGTTGCAGTTGATTTCACTAATTGGGATATGGAATTTTTCTCTCTACAGTATTGTTATTTCAATTTATTCATCCATCCACTAGGTGTCATACCCAAACTGTTAAGATACTTAAGGTATGGGGCAAAATTTTGCAATAAATGCCAAAGAAGTTCTGCCCACCAACATTTAGAGTCTTATTTTAATTGAATTCATGTCGCACACATGCATTCCAAAGGAGAAGTGTTCTCTGCTATCATAAATGCCATTTTTCAGTTTATGCTTCCTTTTTAAGTCTTATGTTATTTTTTAATGCTTTATTTCTTATTTACTATCATTTTTAATTTGAATTTTGCATATTTTATTTAGTTTTCTAAAAAGCAAGATATGAAATTATCCCTTTATTTATTTATTTAATCTTTTTTAACAGGGTTTCAGGAGTGAAACCAACTGAAATCAAGTGAAAATAGTTACTACCAGATATTTGGTAGAGGGGGATGAATTTAAGGGGGGGAATGTGGCATTGAGCCAGAAGCATGAGAAAAGAAATAAGTCCAAATGCACCAATATGGCATTGAAAATGTACTGTGTAACCTTTAAAGAAAATTAACCATAAATAGTTATACTTGTCATAATGTACTGATATTGAATACACTAAAATGTCACTAAATTAGAGATACTTGATTAGTATAAGTTCCTGCTTCTTTAGTCCTGGTAATGGTTGCCAAATGATGAGGTATGAGATCAGTGATAATGTGCTTATACACCTTTTTCAGAGTTTTCAAAAAATATTCAATGGGGTTTACATCTAGATGTCTCAGTGGTCATTTCAGCAGTTAAAATTCAGTGCAATGCTACTCAAACCAAGTGACAGCCAGGAGCAGTTGTCCTACTGGTGTTGCAGTCAGTATTGAGATTTCATCACTCCATGCTACTCACTTCAAATCAATTATATTCCAGTTATGATGTTCTGGGACCCATGTAAGATGAATGTGGTGGCATGAGTGGGGAGTGGTGCTATTGTGAGTCTTCAGCTTCTGAAATTGCTCCAATGAAACAAACATGGCACAGTACATCTACTGGTTGTATGGCAGCAACTTTTTTTCAGTTGAGTGGTAGCTTGAATTTCTATCATTGGCATGTATAATAGTTAAATTTACAAAGATTATGATCATTCAAGGCCATTTGTCCTTTACAGTTTACCCAGTTACTTTTTCCACTATTTATGTGCGCTTGCCATACATACTCTTAATACTGTGTAAGACAGAAACCTCAGATTTCAGATAATTTGTGAAACTGAACTTTCTATCTGTTGAATATTTATCACTTGTTCACAATCAAACCTGTTTAAATCATAGTTTTATCCATCATGTTACTTTTAACAATAGGTTAAAGAAGGCTGCATTTTCACTATTTTAAACTAAATTAAAAACTTGTTTTTAATTGTATTTTATTTTAGTAGATCATTATAAATTTCATAGTCTCTTTCCTATATTCATTTGTCTCTCTTGTATTTTTCAATGAAAATATGTACATTTAAAAAGTTTATGTATGTTTATGTAATATTATAAGTTTATGTCATCTTGTATGTTTTGGAGGTAAAATAGTAAACTAAAGAGCTTTTACTTTGTTCTGTCACCTTCTGAATTGATTTGGTTTAGTTCAGATGCTATTTCCTCCAAATCTTCTTCTGCAGCTTTTCCTTCTACTGTTGATTCTTGAATATTTTATGATTCTTGTTATCAAAATCAGATTATTCATTTTGTCATTCCCTTCCTAAAGAAAAAGATTTAATTTTATATAATCATTCCTCACTAAAATTTACCAAGTTGTATTATTGCATTGATTCTATTTTCTACTGATTGGATTAAATGTCTAAATAGAGCATTAGCCTTCTAGTAGTTATCATTTCCTCAATATTTAAATTGGTTACATGAATATTATGCCTTTAAGAAAAAATATTCCTTTGGTGAATTATTTTTTGGCTAATTACATACAGAAGTATTTTATTTTGCATGTTCTTATTGTGACTTCTTTTTTTAATGTTGATTAAGTTATTTTCTTATCTGAAACTGTCCTGAAAAGAAATTATTTTATAGAAATACTATATTTATCTAAATTTCTCCAAAGCTTGAACTTTATCCTAGGGATATCATGTTAATTTATTTTTCATATTCCTTATAAGTTTTCTTTTTTCCATGTTTTTATATAAAATAATATTATTTTTGCATAATTCTTTTGAAATTTAGACTTGCCTGCAGTATGTTCTGGATTATCCTCTTGGCAAACAGTTAGTGAAGACTATTTCATTTTTTATTGCTCAATTAGAATACCTTCAGGAGCATGGCAGAATTTCTGCATTTGAAATGATAAATTCAATGTTAGACACCTTTCCAGAAGTAAGCTTTTTTTAACTTAAATTTCCTAAACTTGTTTTTATTTATTCAAATATTACATGACTTGTGGTAATGAAAATTTTGTTTTTGCTATACGTGAAATAATTTCAAAACGTTTTCATTAAATAATAGATGTTCAAAGTAGCATTTTACTCATCGTAATGTATATTGTGAATAATAGTACTTTTTATATTTTCTCTGTTTCAGATGTGATTCAAAATTTGTTATATTTCCACAAAAATTTAGCTTAAATTAAAATGGAATTTCATTTCCCATTTTAACATCAACTGTCTTTACTGCAAAATATTTCTTTATAAATGTCATTTTCAAACTGCATACAAAATTTTCTTGTAGTTTCTAATTTGAAGTTACTTTTCCCCATTATTGATATAAATATTTCTGATGAGTGTACTTTTTATTTTTATGGCCTAGTTTTCTATAAGTATATTTGACACTTGAATAATGCATGGAGTTAAAAGTGCTGGCAGGGCTGGATTAAGACCTCTAGAAGCCTTAAGCATTCAAAAGATTTTGGTCTCCTCACATATGCTTAAGCTAGTTTTTTCTTCATTCTTTCTTGGTTTTAGTTCAGCTGGTCCTGCATTTCATGTTAAAACTGGCAATGGGAGATTTTTTTATGCCCCCTTTCTTGAATACCTAAGAACCTTTCTGTGGTTTCTCCTTTCCTTGATGCCCTAAGCATATGCTTATATAGTTTAATGGTTAATCTAGCTGAGCTTGTAATTAACTTTTGACCTGAAATGTTTGTTTGTTTTTACTATGGCAAACTACATGAGAGCTCTTTACCAAAGGTGGAAAGATACCTTCATCGAGAACTTTTTTAGAGAAACTGGCTCATATTCACATTATACAAATAAAAGAGTAATACCATGAGAACACTGCATGCAACCAGCCATTCACTGGCATATGAATATGCTTCAATTTGGTCAGAAACCTTACTGATTGATAATCTATAATGTGTATCATTCACATTAATTTTTTGATTGTAAATAAATAAAATTTTGATTTTCAGAAAATTCAACCTGGTAAATATATTAGTATGTATTTTTTCTCGTGCTGTGTTCGTTTTATGGGAAATATATTTATAATACATTTTCATAGACAAAGCAATTTGTTTTATAATTGATGTTTAGCATTTTATGTGCACACTTCAGTACAGTCATTTCACAATTTTTTTTTTAGATAAACTATTTTTGATGCATATTTCATTGCTTTTTTATTAATTTTATGTAATTAATATGTATGAACTGTTCATCCACAACTTTTCTAACTTAAGTGCTTTCTGTAGCCACTCTGTTTATTTTCTGCATAACAAGCAAGCTTATTTACATTTGTGACAAATAGGGATACAGTTTAAAATTGTAGAGATTTTTATGATTTTAAAAGTGTAAGTCATGGTAAAGAAAGGGGCCTGAACAGCAGAGAGTATTTAATTTCTTTTAATAACTGCTAAATTTAAATTCTAGCCCTTTTTATAAAGTTACTAATCTGTTTGTATATGCATGGAATATGATGACAGAATTGACATTAATATTCAGTTTAAAGAAAGAATTTTGCTAGGGTTTCTCTAAATAGTTATTTTTTTATTTATTTTCTTGTCTTAGAGTATAAAATTTAATTTCAGTGGTGAGTAAACAGTTTATTAACAAAAAGTACTTCAGTTCGTTTTTACAAAAAAAAAAAAAAAAAATTTTTTTTTTTTTTTTTCAAAAAAAAAAAAAAATGTTATTTATTTATTGTATTAAAAATATAATAATTTTGTAGTCATGAATCTTGATAAAATCATTCTTGAAATGCAAATAATTTTTCTTTGGATATTTATATGCAAAACAGTTGATAAGCATTAAGTGTACACAATGGATTATTTCATGGATTTTTTTTTATATTACAGACCATATTACAATAGGTAGAGGAAACAGAAACTAAGACAATCATAGGTATAAAAACTCACATTCACAATATGTACACTACGAAAGAAAAAAAAGGGGGAAGACAGTTCCATATCTTCCATTCTACTGCGGGGGGATTGACGAAATTCAAATTGTGTTTTTCATGTCTCGAAAGTGTGACTTACGATATGTATTAGATTTGCATATAGCATTGTTCTAATATAGGTATTTTGACGCAAAATCGGACTTATTTTGAAATGACATGCCAATTTTTTTCCATATTTCGATTCTATGATTCAAATTATGCCAAACTGCCGAGTTTTGTAAAAAATCACACGAGTAGTTTTTAAAAAAATTAGCTCTCAAAATTTTATTTCCACATTGTTAATTCAATTTGGTATATTAATATCTCTTCTTCTTCTTCTCTCTTTTTGTTAAACTTGTCTGATTTTTGCTTTCACATTTCGAAATTTAGTTTCATTCCAAATACAGTTCACCCATTTTTTTAGGATTTATTTTTAAATAATTTTTGGGAAAAAATTTCGAATTATAACCTATAAAATTTTTACCATCAACTTCAAGTAGATGTATTTCTAAGTATACCTGCAAAAAATTGGAGCTTTTTATTCATAATTTTCGAAGATATACGTGAATTTATATGTTTTCGAGTTTTGAAATTTGGCATATTTGTTGAAAGCGATAATAACATCTAATGTGGTTTACGCACTAAAGTTATTTGAAAGTAGGAACGATGTGACTTTTTTTGCACTCATGCACAATGTAAAAAGGTAGGAACAATGTGACTTTTTCCGCTCCTGCACAAAGGAAGGTGTAGAAAAATAGATTGCCATGTATTAAGAAGTTCGCCAAGTGAATTATTCATGGCACAAACTAAAAAAAATTGGCAAGTTAAATTTTTGAATTTCTCAAATTTGGCATGAAATTTTATAAAATTTAATATTTAGGCGTAATCTGAGTCGTAGAATCAAAATATGGGAAAAAATTGGTATGTTATTTCAGAAAAAGATCCATTTTGTGTCAAAATACCTATGTTAGAACAATGCTATATATAAATCTAATACATATCCTAAGTTGAGCTTTTGAGACATGAAAAACGCAATTTTGTCAATAGGCCCAGTAGAACGGGAGATATAGAACTGTCCCATTTTTTTTTTCCACAGTGTACGTATGTGTACTATGTTGTAAATCTATGTTGTTTACAACATAGTTGTATCTACTATGTTGTAAAAATATTGCAGATATTATACATGGTAGCCTTATCTATATTTTATAGTGATAAGTGGTAAAATATATGCATTCTTCATGCATTTATGATACACCTTTTTTAATCCAAAAAGGCTTTGTCTCTGAGGGACTATTGTTTTCTTTTGCGATTTTCCGTCGAATCACTTTGAATGTTCGTTGCACTTTTCAAATTACTGCCACCAAATATTATTGCCCTCTATTATATTTGAAGAAGTTAAATAATAAAGAATCTGCATAAATCTATGTATGTTTCTCGCATTGTGATAAAACAACAGTACCTAGAGCCATCAAATTTTGAATGATTTAATCCTACTGCAAATATGGGCATCTGGAAGCCCAAATTTGGAATTTTTTTATTATCGATTTCATTGTGGGGTTCCATTCTTTTATTTAACAATTAAATGTGGGGTACCACTTACACCAATAAGCGAATAATCGCTTGAGTGTCTGAACAGAGATGTAAGGCTCAAAAAGAGTTAATTATCCTTTATTTCTCAAAATAAGGATGAGCGTAGTCAGCTCCTGTTTAGAGCATACAGCAAAGCCTCCACTTGGGCTTGAACTCAAATTAATAAGAATTAAAGCTTAACTAATGCTTAACTAAAAAGATATAACCGGAGCTGTCAGGATTCTAAGTAGTTGGCCCCTAAATCTCAAGTAGCTATCAAGGGCCTGAAGTACGGCCAAGCATAGTAATAGCTTAGAGAGAGACGTAGCCCAAAGCCAAACACGTGCTGGTCAGGAACTCTGGCTCTCTAACGAAGTCAATGAAACATCGACTTAAACACTACTCATTTGCATTAAATGCATTTCTGAAAATATGTTCTGGTAGGAAATTGTAAGCTGAAATTAAGAGAGACAGGAAAGTGTGACAAAATTAAAGTAATTGTTATAAACTTAGGATAAACCTTACATCATATTTTGTAAAACTTAAACGAAATTTTGATTAACAAACTTAAGTATTTCAAAGTGAGTGGTGGCAACGTTGTACAGAAAAAATATTTTTATCTCCAGTGTGTGAGACTGTCTATCGGAAATTCTAAAGATATGCTCAATTTAAAATTATTTTGTGATATTGCTCTTGAACTGAATTTTATTGTTTAAGTGTGAAGAACATGATAATAATACACTCATTGCCATAAAAATTTGCACACCAAGAAATAATTGTGGGATTGTAACGAAACTTGGCATGAAGGTGCATGTCATGTAGATATGCAAATGATTAGAAATGCAGCTTGATTGTGCATTGTGTAATGCCACTAGAGGGCGTTGAACTTCATTCTTCTTGGAGTATAAAACAGGTAAGCAGGGCTTGTTTGAGTGTTCTTAACCCCTTAACTGTCAAGTTATTTTGATGATTTGCATACATAAATTGTCAATTTTTTTATTACAAAAATCAAATGTTTGCCACGCAATCAAAAAAATTCCGCGCACTTTGAACATATTCCTCTATCCTTTGAAACCTTCAGTAAAGTGCTGCCATCTATTGAACTGAGGCCAAAATAATCTTCTCATGATATATATTCAGGTACAACAATACGATGCACTCAAAAAAAATAATTCCCGAGTAATACTCGGACATGACATTTTGGAACACCAGTGCTATGCCTGAGATTATTTCGGGCATGACAGTTAAAAGGTTAAATCTTTTACTAAAGAAACGCCGAGGTAGACATGCTGTTATGCCACCATCAAAACCAATATCAGCAGCTGTCAGAGTTCAAAAGGGGAAGAATCATCGGGATGATGAAAGCTGAGGGGCCAGCTTGGCGAGTAGCTCGTCAGGTAGGCCATTCTGATTTTACTGTGAGGAGGTGTTGGAACCAGTGGACAGAAGAGACATCATTTACATGGTGAGCAGGCTCAGAACACTCTCGACAGACCAGTCATCGAGAAGACTATCACATCATATGACATGCACGCGTAGAGCCAACTGCCTCACTGGCCGCTATCCAGACACAGGCAGCACCTTTATTACGGGCCCCTATGTCTTCTCGAACCATCACAAGGCACCTGGTTGAAGGATATCTGGTATCATGGGGCCCATTACGTGTGCTGCCAATGACATCCACCCACCGACGCCTCTGTTTGGAGTGGTGTCATACACGACATTATTGGACTTTAACAGAATGGAACCAGGTCATCTTCAGGGACGAATCTGGATTCAATTTGACAGTGATGACAATCGTGTTCGTGTGTGGAGGCCCAGTGGTGAACGCCTCAATCCTGCTTTTGCTTTACAGCGGCACACCATTCCCAGAGTTGGTGTGATGGTATGGGGTGCCATTGCTTACAATACACAGTCACCCCTGATATTGATTCATGGCACAATGACCCAGCAGTACATCCATGACATCCTTCAGCCACATGTATTGCCACTCATGACAGGGCTCCCAGAAGTCTGGTTTTAACAAGACAATTTTTGACCACACACAGCACGGATCTCACAAGACTGCCTCCACATTAACACCCTTACCTGGCCTGTTTGATTCCCAGATTTGTAACCAATCGAGCATATCTGGGAGCATTTGGGATGGCAAGTTGGACAGCCTACGAGATTGGCCGAACTAGAGGTGCATTTACAGTAACTGTGGAACAAGATGTCTAAGGACACCATACGGAACTTTGTATGCCTTAGTGCCCACTTGTATTGCATTGTGCATTTGCGCTAGAGGTGGTCGAACAGAGTACTAAAACTTCCGTTCATGTGTACTTTTTCTGCAATAAATGATCCTTTTTTCTTTGGTTTTCTAATTGCTTACTTATATCTAGTACTTACACATATAAAATTTCATTTCATTCTGACAAGTCTTTCTTGGTGCACAAATTTTTATGGCAATGACTGTAAATAAAGGTAACACACAAAATGTTAAAAAAATGCCCTTTTAGACATAATTTAAAATCTGAAACTTTTTTTTTGAGTAATTTAGTTTGTTAGCAAGTTTTCAACTAACTATTGTTAATTTCAACTCAGATTTTATATTCAGAATTCTGAATATATGTTTGGATAAAAATCCATGTATAAATAAAGTTCAGAATTCAGCTGTCTTTTATTTTACCTTTGATCTTTAAACTAACTCTTCATTAGCAATTTATATGTTTGGCTGAAATATGTGCATGTGTTTTTTATCATTGTTATAAATTTGTGAATTGCAGGTTATAGTAAAGAAACATTCGGCTCTCTTTATGGTACCCCTTGCTGCTAGATTAGTTAACGACGAATCTGCAAAATGCAGAAAAATGGCTGCTCTTTGTCTGAAGCAGCTATTTATTAAGGTAAAATTTAAATCTCAATTTATTTTACTTTTTATATTATTTATGATTTCCATATGATTATGAAATCTTTAATAAATATTTTTAACAGACTATATTATAGTAAACATAAATTAAGTGCTTATAACAACTCTTATCTGAATGCATTATTGGAATATTTTACTAAACTATAAATAAAGCTTTTAAACATCTTGAAGAAAATCTCATCAGCATTTATTGTTTTTAGTTTGCTATAAAATCATGTCCACAAGGAATAAACATGCCTGCCAGTTGTTGATGTATATTTTGTTTCTCTTCAACATTATAAAATTGCATTGCTTGTTACAATGTAAATCACTTAAAAGATAATTTTATGTGGATTTTTTAACAGTATTTTTCAATAATTGCTATTTTAGACCACAAGTTCAAAAGTAAAATTAATTTCTAGCATCCTGCAAATGTTTGATTGCAAAATTTCTGACTGTAGATTTTGAGTGTGTTATCATCTGCATCCATAGTAAAATATGGTTATGATGAACTTTTGCTATATATTGAGTTAAACTGGTAATACATATATGCATATGTATGTATGTGTGTATTTATTTTACATCAATTTATGTTTAAAAAAAAATGCTAAACCAGAGTTTTTAAAACTGAAAACTCATTTTGAATTGAGTTTAATTTTAATCTAATGTAAAAATTTAGACTTATGAGCTAGCAACAGCGTGTATTATTTTTTATTTAAGAAGCAAGGGGGGAAATATATATTGCTTATATTTTTACAGTTTTTTTAAAGGTAAACTCTTGTTTCAGATATTATACTGTAAT
Source organism: Stegodyphus mimosarum (assembly GCA_000611955.2). Taxonomy (NCBI): domain Eukaryota; kingdom Metazoa; phylum Arthropoda; class Arachnida; order Araneae; family Eresidae; genus Stegodyphus; species Stegodyphus mimosarum. The sequence continues at coordinate 210,313 of KK118251.1, read as the reverse complement.
CTGAAATTTTCCGATTGCAGAATCAGAGTCGCCAACTCTCCCGACTTAGGAGGGAGACTCCCGAATTCTGCCCGTTCTCCCGCCAACCCTATTTACAATATATTTCTCCCAACTTTCTCTTAGTCTTAAAATTTCTCATGATTTTTATGCAGCTTGGCTTAGTACCTTCGCTATTTGCATCCTAAAAAAAGTGATTTGGCATGTCTGAAAGCTACTGGTTTTTTTCTTGTCTGCATAGAAAACCAAAGTAGTTTCATCAGTGAGAAATTATGGTGCGCTTCTGCTTTGTGAGTGAGAACGCGTGTCCGAAAATGTCATGTTTCATTTCTCTAATGAGCATCAAGTGCCACTACGTGTCATCTATATTAGCCAAAGAGCACAAAGTAAGATCGAGATTGTTATTTCGTTCATCTTCTCACTAACCTGTGTGAAAATACTTGCTTTCGAAAAATAGTTTAAGCAATTATGATATTTCGTATTAGTTACTTCTGCAAAAAAGGTAAAATACTTAGGTACTTTTCAAAAATCGTACACAGGTAGATGACTTTCCTTCTAATATTTCCTTAAGGAAATGTAATTCATTTCTGAGTGTACCATTGGTCATTGCAATATTTCGATTTAGCACAGTGGAAGGGCCGATGTTCTCAAACATGTTCATCCACATAAACAAGAACAACATGATTTCTGTTGAAAAAAACGAAAAGTTTATTTTTTCTATGGAAACAAAGGACCAAAAAGTTATTAGCGCAGAACCAATATTTAATGTTTAATGTTTGCATTTAAGGATTAGTAACTGAACTTTCAAATATTACTTAGTAATAGTTTGAAGTTAATTCATTATTAAAAATATATTTTTATCATTTAAAAGTCTTTTTATGGATGAAAATAGATCTTCCGATTTTTGAGTGTCGTAGGTTGGCAAGTATGTGTTTTTTTTTTTTTTTTTAGATAACTTAATTTGCCTATATGTATAGATAGATATATATAGATATGCGTGTTGTGTATATAAGTAATTATTGGTTATTCTGTATAAAATTGTATTTGGTTCTAGTTTGTATTTTAAGTTCCAAATGTAGGAAGATTAGAAAATAAGAACAAAAAAAAAGATAGTTTTTTAAAATTCAGTTTTTTGTATATATTTTCTTTTTAATTTCAGATTATTTCTCTGTGTTCAATTTATGTTTAAGATTTTTACAAAAGATACACAGTTAAGTACCTCTTCTATAATGGGCCTTAGATACATAGTTATGATTTTTAAGATATGAATCAAGTGTAATAGGTTTTTGAGGTGACTGTTATTTTGATCAGTTAGCATAATTTAGTATTTTCAGGTTTAAATTAATACACAAGCCTTTAACAAGGGAAAAAACTGGTGATTAATTTGTTATTCCTTATCTTTTAAAAGATCTTTTAAAAAATTTATAATGCGCAATATTGGCTCAAAAAAGTGAAAAATGGAAACTTAAACACTGGTTTTAAAAGTTATATAAAAATTATTAATTCCATTAGATTTTTAAAAATTAATTCTAAATTTAGCATTTCTACAAAGGGGAATTTGAAATCTGCTTCTGTATATCTGCTTGTTTTGAATAAAAAGCTCCTTTTAGAAGTCTGCCTTTTTGAAAACTTAATAAGTTTTAACTTCCTTTAAAATTTGTTTACTTTTTCCAAACATTTAGTCCCTGACACCTCAAATCATATGAGGATTTTATTATATGAGATGCTGCTAAAACTGAACTAAGTGATTGACAATATTGGTTTAATAACCTCCAAATAGCTAGTCATTTAATTTTGGCTCTAAATATAAAGATGTTATAAAAAAAATTGCAGAGTTTCCAAGCAGGAGACTCCTGATTTCTGACCATTCTCCCGCCAACCCAATTTACAATATATTTCTCCCGACTTTCTCTTATTCTTAAAATTTCTAATGATTTTTATGTAGCTTGGCTTTATACTTTGTTATTTGCATCCCCAAAAAAGCGATTTGAGGTATCTGAAAGCGCCTGGTTTTTCTCTAGACTACATAAAAAACCAAAATAGTTTCATCAGTGAGAAATTATTGCGCATTTCTGCTTTGTGAGTGAGAACATGTGTCCGAAAGGTTATGTTCTGTTTCTCCAATGAGCATCGAGTGCCACTGTATGTCATCTGGCACATATTAGCCAATGAGCACAAAGCGAGATCGAGGTTGTTTCGTTCATCTTGTTGCTAACCTATCTGAACATGCATGCTTTCGAGGTGGTATTTCGTATTAGTTATGTCTGTGAAAAAGGTAAAATACTCAGGTACTTTTTCAAAAATCATACACAGATGACTTTTCTTCTGATGTTTCTTGAAGGAAATGTAATGCATTTGCGATGTGTACTGTTTGTCATTGCGATTTTTCGATTTCGCATGGTGGAAGGCCCAATATTTTCAAACATGTTCGTACACAAAAACACAAGGACAACATGAGTTCTATTGAAAAAAAACGAAAAGTTACTTCTTTCTATGGAAACAAAGGATAAAAAAAGTTATTAATGCAAAATGTACTGTTTGCATTTAAGAATTAGTAATTGAACTTTCAGATAATTATTAGTAATGATTTGAAGCTAATTCATTATTAAAAAATGTATTTTTATCATTTAAAAATCTTTTTGTCATTGAAAATAAATCTCCTGATTTCTAAACAAATTCTCCTGATTTTTGAGTGTCATAAGGTGGCAAGTATGAAATCGGTGCAAACTCTGGCCTTGTACATACTTTTTGTATGATCATTAAATTAAAATATCTGCAGCTTTAATATGCTTAAAAATACATGTGTCTTATTTTTTTTGACAGAAGTATCTATAAATAGTAAAACATTAAGTTCCCCTCAATGAGAAATTGAGATTTAATTGAAAATAGAATAATGAAGTATTTGCTTTCATATGCATCTGGCATATGAACTAAACTGCATAAGTTAATGGAATGACTCTAAATGTAATTCTTCTTTGCCTAACCAAAAATTCAATACATTCAATACATGCATATATGAAACTTATGTTGCAGTAAAATCATTTTGATAGCAATGAACATAATTTGCATTTCAATTTAAGTAGTGTAAACTTTTTAAACATTTTATATGCTGTCAAAAGTAATCAGGAAAAGGTCTCTTGATAGATTTCCATTCTTGTATGCTTTACAGCAATATATTTTCTGAGTCAAACTGTTTCAACAAAAAGTTTGATGCAAATACAAAGAAAATTCTATATTTCAGTAACCAGTGCAAATGAGTTGCTTTTGCCTAGTCTTTAACTAGAAGTGTTTAATCTGCAAAGTATTGACATATGAAAAATGAGATGTCAAAGAATCAAAATTTATAAAGGTGATGAATATACTTACTTAAAATTAATGCATATGCTTGTAGACTTATATTTGTATATAACTGTAACTATTTCTGTAAAATGACATTTAAAAAAATGTGTGGGGTGTCTTAGCATAGATCAGTATTAACCAACAACTAATATATGTAATCAGTATTGATAATTTCAACCTTGGTTGAGAGTAAGTCGTCATTTCTGCTTCAAAAATATAGACTTTCATTCATCTCATATTTAAGCCAGGAAAAAATTACACAAAATTTCTTACTGTAACTATTTTGTAATGCCTCCACATTTGAAGGAAATATATACCAAAACATAATATGGCTTCATAAAACCACAGATAACATCAGTGCTGCATATTTAATGCAATATTCATGTAATTTATAGAAATAATGCAATTATAATATCTTTTTCTGTTACTCTCTTTCATGTGTAGAATATCAAAAGATTCAGATATTTCAGTCTAATCATTAAGATAGGATAGAGTAATGAAATATATATATATATATATATATGTTCCAGTGTTACACAGTGTTGTGCAGTTTCTATCAGAAGTATCATTTCTTCTGTAAGCAAAACATAAACAATAAAATATTCATCCAAAATTGTGCATATGTATTTATGGCAACATTTACCATCGAAAAAGGTGCTGGATATTTTTGGACCCCTGTGCTTCAGTATGTTATAATGGATTCTGGTTTAATGTACATTTTGTAATTTACAAAAGATTTAATTCTAATTTTCAGAAATTTTTAGGTCATGTATATGGGAGCAGGAGTCTATTAAATTTAATCAAAAATTAGAATTTGAGTATTCATAAAAAAGTTCAGCAACATCTCTGAATTTATCTACCTGAGCAGAGTTGGTTTTCAAGAGTTGTTTTAATTATTATATTTTTATTTCAAATCTTCTTCTCTTTTAAAAACATTGCAAGCATTTGGTGCTTTAGAACAAAATAAAAAATGTCAATAGTAACATTATTATTTTTTTCATTCATTTTATAATACATATATTAAAAATGAAACTGAAAACATTTATGATTGCCTTTAGGTTGAACATGATGGTAGACTGTCATTGTATTCAATTGTGCTTAACTGGCTACAGGCTAAAAAGGTAATTAGTATTCACGACTTCTTTTTATTTTATTATCCATGGCTGTAATTACAAAACCAAGATTCTGAACATCTTTATTTGAATCATTTAATATTTATTGTTTTTCATTTTGACTAATTATATTTGCTCTTTTTTGGTTACATGCTAATTTAAATTCTAAAATTACATATGTGTACCGTTATTGTTGTGCATTATACTATGTTTGTGTTTTATATTCTAAAAAATTTATTTTGGTTTTTTTATATTCTTCAGCTATCACACAAGCGATTAGAAATATATTTGAATCATTTAATGTTTGTTATTTTTCATTTTGACTAATTATATTTGCACTTTTTTTTAGTTTACATGCTAATTTAAATTCTAAAATTACATATGTGTACTGTTATTGTTGTGCATTATATGTTTGTGTTTTATATTCTGAAAAGTTCATATTGTTTTTTAATATTCTTTAGCTATCATACAAGCGATTAGGAACCCAAGTTTGTGGAATTTTTGCAGAAGTGGAAGGGGAACAGTTTGAAAGTCATTTACGTGAGATTTTGCCTATAGTCACAGAACTTATATCTATCAAAAAAAATGAAGTGAGAGCTTTTTAAATTTATTTTTGATTATAATTAATGATTTTGCTGTATTATCATACATTAACCCTTTCAGGGGTTAAATTGTGGTAAAATTTTCCATGAATTCTTAACTTACGGACCCCAAGAATACAAAATTGAGACTGATGAATGCAGTAAATATATAAGGTTTTCAGCATGTGTACGTTATATATTTGCAGATTTTGAATTTTTCTTTCCTCCGATAGACTTTATGAATCTTCCAAACATGATAGCTTGGAAAAAGGTAATTTAATAACTGCAAAATATTGAGCATTCATAGAGGTAGTGCTGCCATTTAAAATCAAAAGAAAACACTAGAAACTTACAATAACAGCTTTTGGTGTTGGAAAATTAGCACTTTTTAGGAGGTTAAAAAATTGACAAACCTCCAGCATATTTTATATACCGGTGCGCTTTAACCCTTTAAAGGGCATAACCATTATAAAACATCCTCTAAGCAGAACCCCTATGACACGGATTCACATAACGTACTAAAAGAGGCTTGTATATCATGGTAAAAGAATGAGACAGATTAGCAATGCTATTATGTTTTAGCTGCACTGATTAATATAAGTTTAGTCTATTATTGAAACGGCCATTCAGAGTTATCTCAAAAGCATGTTAATTTAGAAATTGGCTCGTGAAGACAGAGTGAGAATTTTATTTTTAGATAAAATTTGAAAAGGAGAAGAGCGCAAAAAATTTATATGAAACAGAGGAGTAAAGACTTACTGAAGTGACTTACAGAAAAATGAAGACTCTTTTCAATCTGACAACCTCTGCCATGGAGAAGAATTCAAATGAATGGGTTCATGGGTTATAATTTGTTCCTATTTCTAAAATAAATGGTGGGGTACTCGAGTTTCTGGGCAAGAAGTGAAACATAAGTATATCGAAATTATTTAATTTTTTCTCTAATGAAAAGCCCTTAAACAACTTTTCACTTTTGTGGATGTGAATTCTTTCATGAAACGGTTTTAAATTTGGCCCCTTATCAACATTTTGGCAATCTTAAGAACAGTTTCTATAGAAAATTTTTAATTCAGAAATCTGGGAATTTTTGGGCAATTTTTTTAAAACAATCTAACATTGATAAATTTCATTAAAGTAATGTTTCAAAAAATAACATTAAAATAAAACATTTTTATTTTTTGCTGTTATAGTATAAAGTGACATTACTTTTCATTTTGGCAATTTATTATACAATATTTTGAATCTGAAAAATAAAATAGTGAATGCTATGAAGCACAATAACAAAAGCAAAATAGTTCTTAGCAAAAGCAAAATAGCTATGTAGTTAATTTAAAATGTCTTGATTTTTTTCATGGTAAGAGTTTTTCCCATGTAATTGTCTCAGAATATGCATCAGTTTTCTCTCTCTCTCTCTATATATATATATTTTTTAATGGCGGGCACTAGCCATTTGTTTTTCTCTATAAAATTAATTTTACATTTTTTTTTTCTTTTTTCAAAATATTTTTGGCATTTTAGAAAGGAATTTTTCTATTAATAAAGAAACTGAAAACTGAAAATTTAAAAGCTTCATCTTATATGTCTCAATGCATCAGACACAGGGCTGCTGCTAGGCATTTTCCCCCTTGATGCACTCTGCGGATCCTAAATTTTGCTGCCTAATGCCTTCCTAAATTCTGCTCCCAGTGCCTGTCCTAAATTTTAAAAGTTTTGCCACTTCTAGATTTTGTTGCTCAGTGTGTCACTAAATTCTAAATATTCTGCCGCATTAGCTCTGTAACCAGCCTTTACCATATATCATTTCATATTTATTCTGAATGTTCATTTTAGTAAAGAAATATAATTAACAGCTTTTGCTATACATTCTAATGTATTTAGTTTTTTAGAATTACAGAAATCTTTAATTAAATTCAAAAATTCTAAAATAAAGAGCGAACACATTGCCGAAAGAAACTGAATACATAAAGAGAAAAAAAATTATTCTTCAAAGATATATACAATTATTATTATGTAAATTAACTAGTTGTTTATAATTTCAGAATTTACTGTAACTTCCTCTTTCCATTCCTCACTAGAGCACAAACCAGTTAAATAGTTTTTAAACTGAGGTTTTGTGATTGCAAGACAGAGTGTATTCTGCACGCTGAATTAGTTCCTGCAAGCTCTGATGATTTTTAATTATTCATCTTTGCGTTATCGTTGCTTACATTTGAATTGTTATGATGATAATGTTACTGAGCCAGCTTAGATTAAATTGTGCAGCCTTTTACTATTAGTTCACATCTTTAGTTTGAATTTGTTTGTTCCTGTTTAATTACATCACCACGAGCTGTAGTTAATTTTGGTAGTATAAAAACATGTCTGTATATTCCGAGTTTTTTTTTTTTTTTTAGTAAGAGGTTTATTTTAAACCTTTATTTGACTTTATAGTTAATTTCAGACATAACAATAATTATCTTCTTGCCTGTCAGGAGTTTGGGAATATTTAATTTTTACCAAATCAAGTAAAACCCATAGGTACATTGTCAAGAGATTGACAAGTTAGGAGATAAAGTTTTCAGAAACTAGTGGGAACACTTGTTTGCATATTGAAACAAATTTCTAATTGTTAGGAAAGATGCTTAAAGAGAAGGAAATTGATATAAATTAGCCAAAATGTCTGGGAAAGTTACAAATTAAAAAGATACATAAATATTTTGTTGTGTGTTGTTGCTATGAAGCATAAATGTTTTGTAGCTTTTAATGAGTAATTATCCTAATATTATTTAAGGTTCAATGTCATAAACTACATATATTTTAAACTGTGAAGTGTTATTAGATTGTGATTTTAATCATGGTAATTTGACAGATATTTTTAAAAAATAAATAAAAGTTAATAGTGGCCGTGTAAATTTATAATGACTAAGGGTATCTAACTGCCTAATTTAATTATTTGTAACTAATCCTTAAAAGTTAGCTTTGCATATTAAAGAGTGTTATTGCCTTTCACTAATCCTTACTGTGGTCACAAGATAAAGCACAAAAATGTAAAAATGAATGTAAAACTTTTCTTTACATGTAGTGAGACTTGAAATAATACAAAACAACTTATCAACTCTGGCACTTTAGAGCTTATTAGAACCTTAAAGTATACCTAATTTAATTATTTATAAAAGATTGGCAAGTAGTAGTTACAACAGCCAGTTTCCTGTTATGAATCATGCTGATTATGACTTTAACTTCTCATTTTAACCTAACCTCTGTCTGACATAAAACCTACCTGCTATTTACTAGACTGAGCGAGCATGTGACAAAATGAGACGTTCAACAAAATTAACATACAGTTATTAGTAAAACAAAAATAAAATGTCACTAATCTTCTTTCAGATATGTCCAACTATAAAAGTAAAGTTCAGGCGCAGATAATATCTTTAATTGAATCTATTCAGTATCCATTTGCATCATAGGTCTTCTTCCCTCCCCCCCCCCATTATTGGTCCTTAAAAGTGGTTAATTTCCATGTCCAGGAATGTGTATGAACCGTGTAGGAATTTCTTGTTTACACCATCAAAAAGAAAGACTATCATATTTCCTTTCCAGTACAGTAACAGTCTTCATGATGACGTAACAAAAAACACAGCTTTTGTTGCACTGCTTTGAAATACTATTCTTTGAATTTAGTACTACATTCGAGTATACCGCTTTGTTAGTTTGAGTGGAAAGGAAAATATGAAAATTTTATATTTTTTCAATTAATATAGTCTGTACTTTCTACTTGTGACCTGTTATAATTAAGGACTTTTGTAATAATTGAGGTGACTAATTTTTTGTTAACTGTTTTGTGTTTATAGGCAAAAAGCAATACAGATGAAAGATGTGAAGATCACTTTCTATATCACCTTTTAAATTCATTATTAAAAATATTGACATATTGTCCTATTATTAAAAAAGAAGAATTTTCTGAAAAATTAAATGTAATATGGGGTAAGTTATCTTTGTAAAATATCGTTTTTCATTTCATTTACTAAAGTCTGATAAATAATTTACTGGTGTAATCTTAAAATAATTCATCAGTCTATCTGTTAATATGTTTAGTGAGTCAGCAGTCT
>KK118251.1:186696-196803 GCA_000611955.2 Stegodyphus mimosarum | reverse complement strand
AAGATACTACTCACACGCATTTGTAATTTAAGTAGTGTGTATGTGTCAGCTCGCTGCAAGTAATCTAACAACACTGAATAAATTATCGTTAATTGCTTAGCAGTAAACATTTCATTTTTTTTCTTCGTCAATATGTTATTTTATTATTATAAATTATTATTTGCCGATATATTGGCCGGGCCGCAAAAATATTTGTTGTGGGCCGCGAGTTTGACATCTTTGCTGTAGACCCTGGTTGGGAAATACTACCATTAACATATCATATTTTCATTTTCATCCCTGCTTATCAACTGTTTAAAAAATGGATCATTTTTATTGCATTTCTAAAGCAAATAATGCATACTGATATATTGTGCTAAGTGAATTTCTGTAAGTTCGTATGGGATAAAACATCAGGTTTTTTCTGGTAACCAGACCTTTTCAAATGAATTTAGACTCTTGACTAGCTCATATATGGGTATGTGATGACTAGCTTCAGTTAATGCTTTTAATTTGTCATCTTCAGTCTCAAGTTAGTCTACTAAAACATGTTGTATCTGAATTGAAAAATCACTGGAATGAAATTTTTAAAACCATTTCTTGCATGTGCATCATCACCATGTACAATGATGAAAATGTTGATTTTTATGTTGAACCCTTCACCATAATATGCCATGTGTAAGCATTTCTGGATTTTAATAAGTTTTATTTAAAACACGGGCTAATATCTCAGCTGCCACAATATGTTTTCAGAGCACTGTTTCATTGTTTGAAAATTATTCATTGAATAACATTAAAATCACCTGCGTGCTATTTTACAGCAAAAAACAAAAGTAATTTCTGACAGCCCCTATCACATAGTCAGATTATTTATGAAAAGCATTCATTCCTACTATAAAACTGGAATTTGAACAAACAGGTTTTGCTTAAAAGAGAATTACTCTGCATGAATCACTTACTTCAGTATTAGCAAATAGTATACTTTAAAAATAATAAATTGCTGTTCCATCATAATTGTATTTCTATATGATGAATTTAATACGTATTTTATTTTTAGAGAATGTTCAAGGGCTTATTTTGCATCCTCATGTTTGGATACGTTTTGCAACTAGTCAGTTATTTGGACTTTTGTTGTCAACTTATACAGTTGAGGAAATTTGTGCTGCTATCTGCAGCAAGAAGAAAACTGCATCTGTGTATTTAAATACCAAACAAAAGGTATACAGTTGCTTACCTTTCGTTTACACCTAAAACTCTAATGATTTTTTTTAAATAATGTTTTATATGGTCTTTAAATTACAAAGTATGCATAAGTTTGATTATGTTAATGGTCTTTAAATTACAAAGTTTGATTATGTTAATGACTTTAAGTATTTCTTGATGGAAAAACTGGCATTTCAAATTTTATTTTTTAATAGTTATATTTTATTTAAAAAATTGATAAAATATTGAAACATCAAGATTGGAACATTACTTGAAACATTAATAGTGTCCAGAAGTTTTTTATAGTGTAAATAACTAATGTATTTTCAAAATATATAAAAAAAAATTTTTTAAACACAAATTTAAAAGGAACATTTTATATTTAACCCCTTACTCGTCATAAAATTTTGACAAAATTTATTCAAAAATCATCAGTTTTTTTATAAAAATGTTTCTTAATGTTTATGAAATTTAAAATAAATTGATATAAAAAACTATATTTTTCGTTAAATTTAACAGTTTTTTTAAACATGTAAAATTTATTTTATTACCTTATTTTACTTTATATTTGGCTTTCCTCTTACACCCAAGCTAGGCAAAAAAGCTTAAATGCAGACCTTTAAGATTATATGTAAAGTTTGGAGTGAGAAAAATGACGTACGTTTAAATAACGCACACTATTATCTCCAAATAGTAATGCTTTTATTCAAGATGAATAACAGCTGTAATAGTTTTTCAAAAATTTAATAATTTTTCTGGGTATGGTAAAGTTTGAAACATGATATGCACAGTCCTACATTGCAATCTTTACAATAATACCTCGTTTCTCTCCTAATTCATTTTCCATTTGCATTCTTCTTTGATGAACACACTTAACATTCTCTTGAAGGGTTTTCTTTTTCATATGTGGTATAGGTTCCAAAAAATGTCATTCAAATAAACGATTTGATGGCGCTTCACTCGATGGACGACCTTGTCTTGAAAAATTGATAAAAGTGGGATATTTGTCAATTATTTCATCGATTAAATCGAGTCTAAACTTTAAATGTGACATTTTTCCACCTACTTTTTTATAAACTTGAAAAGCGTTGAAAACAGCATGATCTAAAAAGTGAAAGAATATTTTTTTATATTTTTTCCCACTGTTTCTTGCTACTTGATAACTAGAAGGGTATTTATCTACAAGATCCGTACCTCCCATTGTTTTATTGTAGTCAATTATTACCTTTGTTTTGTTTTCAGTTTTTTACTTTGTGTCGTTACTTCAACAGTTTCAGAATCATGAAAAGATGATAACATTATAACTTCCTTTTTGTCCTTCCATTTGAGAGCGAGGATTTTGCCATGTCTAAATGATATAACTTTGTCAGTTTTAAATTTTTTATTTTTCAATGCTAAAGGTAAATACTTATTGTTTTGTCTAACAGTTCCAACCACATCTGTTTGATAAGTTAAAAGGATATCACATAATTTTGGTGAAGTATAATAATTATCTAAGGTGATGCAGTAGCCTTGTTTCAATAATGGCATTATCAGAGTCATAACAACTTGTGAAGGTACCGAGAGCAATTGGAATTTAGGATGAAACAAAGTACCTTTCCCGGTATATATGATAAATGACCAAATATAACCAGAACTAGATTCGCTTTAGCACATATATTTTGATACCAAATTTTGCTTTTTTTCAAGGGTATGTATTGGCGCCAGGATAAACGTCCTTTGTACAACATCAGTGTTTCATCTATGGTAATATCTCTTTCTGGAGTAATTTTGTTTTGATATACTTTATTCAGATGCTCGCAGATAGGCCAAATTTTGTAGAGTTTTGTGTTAGGATGATTTTCTGGACCATGAGCATCATTGTTCACAAAATGCAAGTATTTCACAGTCATAATCTTATGGAAAAAAGGAGTTTCTATTGATGCTTTCTTAGTCCAATACATGCTTTCTTCAGGTTTTTTATAATACCTTCTAAAACTGAAAGTGCAAGAAACAAATAAATTTCATGTGAAGATACAGGTTTCCATTCTCTTCTACCTTTCAAGTTCCTTTAACCAACAACATTACCTGATTGCTCAGCATAACGATCTGTCTCTTTTATAATTATATCCACTATTTCATCATTTATAAAATGTTCATACTGTAAAATGCCTGCACTGGCTTGAAATGAAACATTAACTTTAGGCAATAATTTGAACTGAAAACGTGGAGGACAAATATCTGGAACATCCGGCATAATTTGGTTCCATTGGCACCCTGGTAAAAGTTGAGCGGGATTGTCACTATCTTCTGAATCCGATACTTCAGAATCAAAACATATGAAAAGAAGCTGCCTTCTGAATCACTTCCTGATTCTTCAAGACTGAAATCCTCATGTTCACTTGAACCACTCATTTTACAAGCATTAAACACAAAAAAGCAATAAGCACTAAAACTGAATCTTTTCAAAATATATTCTAACGGAAGAAATATTCTGAATCTACATACTACTGTTATCTAATTAACTTACAAGTACTGTGCTGCCATCTGTGAACCGTCTGTGTAAATAGAATTGATACGGGCGTGATAAAAATTGGTATTCCCTTGACTTCTTATTGCAAAAACAGAGCCCGTGTGAGATACGGGCACGACAAAATTTATTCGTATCGGTTGCCCATATGAGACATGGGCGCGATGAGTAAGGGGTTAAAAATGTAATAGCCAGATTACTTCCTCCTCTCCGTATGAATTTAAAATTGCATAAGAACGTTCTGAAATAATTATTGGCTCATATTAAAAATAAAGTTATTTCTGAATATTTTAGCTTATTTTAGGATAAATTATATATCAGTTTTAAGCCATTATAACAGACTAAGATGTAGTACGTAACTTATAGGTGTGATGAAAAATATATTAGGTGAAGTAGATTTTGTTAAACTATATTTAATTACAATGTTTAAATCATATTGCTGCTTTTTTTTTAATTTATTTAGTGACATATATCCTTTAGCGTATTTTATGCATAATAAATTTTTATGTTGCTGACTGAAGATACTGATAGGCCTTTTTTCATATATTAGCTCAGAGACATATCAGCAGACTTTGCAACACAACTCCAGAGTGTTGACTTGAAAACAGCTCATGGTGAACAAGTAAATAATTTTTCTTTATGTCTCTTTCTGAATGAGTTTCAATAAATTTAAATCTCAGACAAAACAATATTCATCTTCAAGTTAAAAACTACTATTTTAAACAAAAATATGCCATTCTAAATTACTGACCTATTTTAAAGTTTTGTAAAAGCTAAATATATTTGATGAGTCATACATTAATTTTTGAAAATGACATTTAAGACAAATAAGTTTAAATTTTGAAAGAATTTATATTTAATTTTAAATAATATTTACTTTAGATTATCAGGAATCTGGTATATATAGCCAAAGTTAATTCAATGCTCTCAGAACTCTCAGATGAAAGCATAAATGAAAGTTCTGAAAAGGTGGAAGTTACATTAGAATGGATTATTCGGAGGCTCTGTCGTGAAGCAAAAAAAGAAGTTGCTAATTCACCCGATTTCTCTGAAAGAGTAAGTTATCTTTAGTTGAATTTATGTACTTAATTTTCTTTGTATTATAAGTATGCAGTCACAGCATTTTAAGAAGTACTAAATATTCAGATTAACTTAAATATCGTATTTCCTCACATATTTTCCACTAGCTTTTTAGCAGTAAATTCTGAAAATTTTAAATATATTCACATAACTTTCCCCTTCCTCAGCGCAATTTAGAGAATGAGCTGTCCTTAATTTTAAAATGGATTCATCAAAGTAATGATTGTTTTAATCTTATGAATAAAGACAAACCCTTGCAAACTACCTGTTTAGGTCATGCCAAACCACTTCTTTCTAACTGTTGGATTTTATGCCTGCCTAAAATGAAGAAACAATCATAGCAAAGCAAAATTAACTGGCTTTCAATCTACAATTTCACCAAGTCAGCTCTTCATTCATTTCTCTAATTACTTATGGATGATTTGCGGTCTGAAAAGAAGCAGAGACAATGATAAGAACAAGTCAGAAGTTGCAGTAAAGTAGAAATGAAGATATCTTATTAGATATTGTAATGATAATATTACTATGTATTCTTATTGGAACATAGGCTTCTTCTGAAAAATAATATTGTGATAGTTACTTGCAGTTTGTCCATGTCACTTTTTATGTGTTACATTCTAATGATAACCATATCCTTTGGAAATTAAATTATTCTCATAATTTTTCTCTCTATCTCTTCTCTCATAATTTCAAGCAATAAAATGAGAAAAAAAAGGGGATGGAAATATAGTAAATTGTTATTATCTATTTAAGTGTGCTTTATTAAAAGTCATTTGAAATTGTTTCAAACTGTGATCATCTATTAATGTGTGCTTTATTAAAAGTCATTTGAAATTGTTTCAAACTGCAAAATTAATGTTTTATTATAACTTTAAAATATGTAATATAGGATATGTGAGTTAGATTTTCTCTCAAATATTTTCATTAATAGTTTATAATGTAATATGTATTTCTTTTTTTGCTTGAATTGTATGGCAAAAATTTAAATTTTTATGTATAAAATGTCAGTCTTTTTTTTTTTTTTTTTTTTTTTTTTTTTTTTTTTTTTTTTTTTTTTTTTTTATTATAACTTTAAAATATGTAATATATTTTTTTTTTTTTTTTTTTTTTTTTTTTTTTTTTTTTTTTCCGAATGCTTATATTAGCAATATTAATGCTAGGCTTGATCATGTTATATCATTTTTGCATTCATCATTAACCTTTTAGTTATGTAGAATTTTCGTTCCATAGTTATACTTTTAATGCTTAATCATCATGAGGTAATAAAGTAATATGCAGGGTGGTCATAAAAAAACTTTGCCAACATCTGCGCTTCTAACTTCCGTTCTGGTTAACCGATTGAGATAAGATTGCAAATATAAATATTCGGAGGTATGTACTTGAGATTCAGTGAATGGCAACACAAGGACACTCACGGTTACGGTTATATTTACAGAAACTCAAAAATGTTGAATGGCAATGGCAATTCTTTCCGATTTCAAAATGTTCAGTGCATGCGAAAACCCTAAATATCGTTGGAACGGTACCAATATTTCCAAAAACTGACATGTTATACATACACAAAAGAGAGTTCTGAAAACCGCCCAACGAAACACAATTTGGGCACATGCAGAAAATTTGCATATGACAGAGACAAGACACCAATCACTGATGACAACACATATTGGACAAAAGAATACCTTTATTTAGATCAAACATTTTCCACATGGGTGCCATCACAGGGAAGTATGCATTGCGTCAGGAGATGTTACTGCTGAATGCAATATTGCATGAGGGAAGTTTCCAATCTCATGCCGTATAGAATCCTTTAAATCCAACAAAGTTTGCGGATTGCACAGGTAAACTTTAGATTTGAGGTATCCCCAAAACCAGAAATCCATAGGCGTCAGATCGGGGGATCGCAGAGGCCACAGAAAAGGATAATGGTGTGAGATGATGCGATCACCAAAATGCTGCTCCAGGACCCTTTAACAAACCTTGCTATATGTAGAGGCTCACCATCTTGCGTCCAAACGATCTCATTGAGTGCGTTTCGCCAACGCAGTTCTGGTAGTAGCATTCATCTCATTTTTATAACACAGTTTTATCAGTTCACCACAAACTTCCCCAGGAAGAAGAATTTCGTCACCATGTGCGAGTTCCCGAATGACGAATTCGCGCACCCGCCTGACATTTTATCAATTTCTTACAATGAATATCATTCAGTGATTGGTATCTTACTTCTGTTATATGCAAATTTTCTGCATGCTCCTAGATCATGTTTCGTTGGCCAGTTTTCAGAGCTCTTTTTTGTGTATGCATAACACGTCCATTTTTGGACATATCGTTACAGACCATTCCAATGCTATTTAGGGTTTTCGCATGCGTGAACATTTTGCAACTAGAAAAAGTTGGTGCTGCCATTCAATATTTTTGAGTTTCTGTAACTAGAACTGTAACCGTGAGCGCCCTGTGCTGCCATTCACAGAATCTTGAGCGCATACCTCCAAATAACTATATTTGCAATCTCATCTCTATCGGTTAACCAGAAAGCACGCTAGAAGTGCAGATGTTGGCAAAGTTTCTTTATGACCACTCTGTATATTTGAAACAACAAAATAAGTTTTAGTAAAAAATAATAGTTTAGAATTCTTTATTTATTAGATATTCCTATTTTTGTAAATTTAATTTTAATTAGCATTCTATTTATCTATTTACAGCGCAGATATGTTTTTATGTTCATTGCTGCCATTGCCCATGAGCTTGGAAAAGAAAAGGTGTTTCCTATGTTGAACAGTATACTCGTGCCACTCTGTAGAGAAATTTCTGATGCTTCTGAACGTCCAGGTATGCTGATCTAAATTATTTTACAACTATTCGTAAAAAATAAATGGGCATATTTTATTGTGAGGGATTACCTTAAATAGAAAACTTTTTATGCTGCTGAAAAAAGTTAAATTTCTAAAATTAGCTGATCCTTTTTGATACACCATCAAGAATGAACAAGGGAAATAAATGAAACAATAATATTTATTAACTGCCTGACGACCACCCCCAAGATATCTTGGCAATTAAGGCCATTTTCATTTTCCAATGAACAAGTTAACTCGAGTGCTGAAAATTATATATACTCTTCTATTATTACAATATTTAATACCATCGCATATAATATCATGTGGCAGTCAGCAATGTGGCTGCATTATAAATAAACTGTATATTCTGTTTGTTTTGTTAGTTAATGCAGATTATCACACTGTTGCATCTTATCCTAAAAACATTGCAATGGGCTAGAGTTTTTTATTTTATTTTATTCCCTTATATAACTAGTAAAATTGTTTTATAATGGATGATGGTTACGATAGACTGTCAGATGAGTCAAAAATTCAACTCCCATTGGATGAAAGTGGTTCTAATACGAGTCGTTGTATTACTTTTGTCTGCTTCATTAAAGCCCGAGTTAACTCGAATAATGTCATGAACCATACTAAATATCTTGTTTTTTTCTCGAACATTTTTTTGGGGGGTGTTACAAATTTACATCTAGTGAGCTATATCTGGTAAAGCGGTATTAAAAAAATCAGGGATTTTTGACATAATTTTTAATATAAATTTGGTCATTATGTGGTTAATAATAATTTAAATAAAATATAAAAAGGTAAAGGAAAATATTCATAAATTAATATAAACATGATAGAGGAGTAATAAGCTATTGCATCTTAAAAATGAAATGATTAAAAAAAACAAATGAAAGGTGACTAAATTAATGATAATAAAGCATTGTACACCAAAGATAAAAGAGAGGTATTCTTTGCAAATCAAATAAAATTGCTTAAGTTGTCTTTTAATTTATTTTAAAACCTTCTTAAACAGGATAGAAGAGTTCATAAATACTCATTTTCCTGAAAAGAGTGCATTTCAGGAGAAGGGAATTGTTCCTTAGATGCTCAAATTTCCATATGTGTTTTGTCCTTCAAAGATATAAGTTCTAAGATGTGTTGCATTAGTAATAAAATTGCCTGCTTGTATTGCAATTCAGTTATACTGTAAAGTTCTGGAACTCATCTTGCTTAAATTTCTAACATATTTCCTTTGAAACTACAGTTTTGTTCAAAAACTGAAAAGTACCAGATCTTGGCTTCAGTTGAATGTTTAAGTACTAGTTGCTGGTTAAAGCTGATGTGTCTCGATATGGGCTGTTTTGAGCTGGTGGGGGGAGGGATGACGACAATTCATAAACATACAACATACCTTGTATTTCATTTCTTGAGTTATTTACCATTAGTGTTGAAATCATACCTATGAAAAAAGGAAATCCTTTGAACAGGATCTTTGTATTAATTCAGTGAAATTAAATAAATCTCTAAATTATTGCAGGTTGGCTGTAGTCAACCCTATTGCTTCGTCCAAGATATATTCTCCTAATTAATAAAAACTAAAGGGCTTTAAAACTCATATTTTCTCGAAAATGAGACCTTTTTTTGCTACATTATTAGTGTAAAATTTGATAGGGTATTATAAACTGGTATTTGATAAATGAAATTGTGAAATATAAGGTAGGTATTTAATAATCATGTTACATAGAATAATTATACTGTTTAAATGCTGAACAAATTATATGAATAATTACCATACCTCTAAACTGTGTAATTACTATTAATTAGAGTATCCACGTCTAGCTGAGCAATTTCTGTTCAGGCCTTTATCCGCTATACTAATCATTAATATATACCTGGAAACAAATAGAAAAATTGTATCACTAGCTTTCCTTTCTATACCATAATAAAATATTGTATTTAATCAGGTAACTTATCTTTCGTTCTTATCAGAATTGCTGCTGTTCTCATCAAATATTGATCTACATTTTTTTTTAAGTTGTAAAATTCATCCTTAAATTTTAAGGAGGTCTTATATTCAAGGGATCTTACTTTTGATTAAATCCATATTTATTTGAAAGTAAGGCCACTTCAGATGGTAATGAATTAAAACTGTGATTTATGCACACTGTGGAAAAAAAAAGGGGGACAGCTCTATAAGTCCCGTTCTACTGTGCCAATTGACAAAATTCAAATTGCATTTTTCATGTCTCGAAAGCAGGACTTAGCATATACATTAGATTTATATATGGCATTGTTCTAACATAGGTATTTTGACACAAAATTAGACTTTTTCTGAAATAACATGCCAATTTTTTTCCATATTTCGGTTCTATAACTCAAATTATACCAGGCTACCAAGTTTTGTAAAAATCGCACTAGTAGTTTTTAAAATATTAGCTCTCAAAATTTTAGCTCCTCCATGTTAATTGAATTTGGTATATATTATTTATTCTCTTTCTTTTTATTAAACATATTTGATTC
>KK118251.1:173048-183982 GCA_000611955.2 Stegodyphus mimosarum | reverse complement strand
TTTTTTTGTATTTAAATGAAGAATACAGTAGTATATCTCTGAATCGGCGGTGAATTTATAGAAAATAGGATGATGTTTTTGCTCTGCCAGAAGATGTTTTCATTGCATATTTCAGATTGCCAAAATATATAGTTATTTTAATTTGCGATGAACTGAGTGAGTATTTGGAGCCACATTCAGAAAACCAGAACACAATTTCTACTGAAAGAAAGGTTATTTATACTTTTCCTGAAATTATAGATATATATTAGAATTATATAGTTTTAAGATGTAGAAGATAATAAGTATTTATTTAGCACATAATACTTCTTCAGTTAATAATAACATAGACATCCAAGAAGAGTCTACTCACTTTCTATACAGCAAGAATTAAGTTTATTTTAAAATATAACAGGGGAATATCTTACGAACAATATTGTGAACACAATAAGGAATGTCGTTCAGTATTACCCGAAATTCACAATTTCATTTTGGCATTTTGTGGCATTCGCTATAAAAGACGTTTCACTTTTCAAATTGTTGCCACCGAATATTAGAGCTCTGTATTATATTTAAAGAAATTAAGTAATAAAGAATCTGCATAAATGTATGAATGTTTCTCGCATTGTGATAAAACAACAGTACCCAGAGCCATCAAATTTTGAATAATGTAATCCTCCACCCGAATATAGGCATCTGGAAGCCCAAATTTGGAACTGAGAATTTGCTTTATTATCTATTTCATATTTTGTAAAACTTTAACGAATTTTTGATAAACAAACGATATAATGATTTTTGAGAAATGATTTAAAAGCAAGCAATGGCAACACTCTACGAGGTTTTAAAAAAAAAAAAAAAACCTTTCTATCTAAAGCATGCGGAACAGTGTATCAGAAATTCTAAAGATATACTCGTTTTAAAATTATTTTGCGATATTGCTGTTTAACCGAATTTTATGGTTTAAGTGCGAAGAACGTGATATTAATAAATAAAGGTAACACACCAAAAGTTGAAAAATGCCTCTTTGGATGTAATTTAAAATCTGAAACCTTTCGGTTTCCCCCCCTCCTTTGTGTGGGTGGGCGTGTGCATGTAATTTTATTAGGATTTAAAACTGCTTTCTAAGGAAGAGTTTTCTGACGGAAACTGGCTCATATACATGTTGCACATGGGGAAAAGCACCCATGCAGCCGGCCCATTTGCAGGATTCAAACCTCGGACTGAACTACCAGCATTCAGCGACTTTACTGCTCGGTCGCTGCTGGGCTTATTAGCAGAATTATACTGTATTATTATTGTATCATGTTATAAAGTAACAATGCTATAAGACTGAGGGTTTCTTCATAAAATAGTTGTTTTGTAATTATTAGTATTGAAAAATAATTGTTTCTTTGCAAACTTTAAAAAAAAAAGCGTTAAGAATTAACTGTTTGTAGCAGAGTTCTCATTTTTATATTGTAAAAAAGATATTGATTATTATTACAGTTTTCTGTTTAATGTGTCAAAGTTAAAACGTTGATTTGACAAGGACTTCTTCAACTGCATGAGACCTACCTTGATTATTTTTACTTTAGTACTTCCATTGTGGAAATAATATTACTATCCTTTAATTATTTTCGCAGAATAAAATCTTTTGAGAAGGAAGAAAATTTAAAATAAGCAGTTCTTATATATATAAGAAATTAAAATAACAGTAAAATAATATTAAAAAAAAGTATTGCTAATATATGTACGATAAAAATTGCAGTACGAATTAATCACACATACAGAATTGATTATTATAATTTTGGTTATGATTTTATATTGAAAAATTATTTTCTATCATGTTAATTATAAAATTATTTAAAATAAAATATTTTGATGCATGTGTGGTAGCTGAATGCAACAGCAATCGGTTATACTGTAATGAACGAATGAATTTTATTTCTTTTCCTTAAAGAAATATTTTTCTTATATTAACTGTAAAATAAATTGTGTTAAAAGACAGTTTAATGTGAGCATGGGGGAAAAAAATTTGTTTGCAATTAGATTGCAATGCAAATTAATCATATTATAAATTTAAATATTGCCCTTTTTTTTTTTTTTTTCGACCTACGAAATGCTTGACAGCTGGAATTATATCGAAAATTTCTTTTCATAATAGTCATAAACAGTCATACTGTTTCTAGTATCCTGGGCTTAAATTCATCTGCAGCGCAGCTCTGCTATTTCTTAGTTTTTGAGTGAAATTGGAATTCTGGCCAGAGCCCCAAATAAAATGAGGTCTGGTATTTTAATTTATTTTTTTACTGCTTGTAAGTAATTTAATCTGTCTTTATATTTTATTCAATTAATTGTTCTGCTCACCTTTCAAGGTGGCCTTCCATAGAGCTTCAGTGCTTTTAGTTTCAGAAATTAAGCTCCATCTCTCATATCTATAAAAGTCGAGGATTCTGAAATTTTAAATTAATTCTCAAAATTTAAGTGAAAATGAAGAAATGCATTTCTTGTATTGTACAGAATATTAGTAATTTTCAGCTACTTATAGCATCATCATAACTGTTGTGTTTTAGAGCTATTTTTGTGGTAAATAGGAACTTTAAAAACAGAAGAACTGCTGTGATATACTATTAGTTATAATGAGAATAGGGTTAACGTCAGATACAAAAGTAGAAGCAAATTTAAAAAGAAATATAGGCACTGAAACAAATATTGTCTCACCACTCATTCTCAAGAATATTTGAGTTTAAGGAACTTCTCTAACCTGATACACATAAGATTCTGTAGTGACATTCTTTTTCTGATATTTAGTTTTAATCACATCAAGTAAAAATGTGTAGAAAGTGGGTATTGGGCATTTTTGAGTTGCTATACTTTATTATAGACTGTTCTCAGTTGTATTTTAAAGCTTAGCAGAAATTGTCATTCCCATTGCCTATTCTGCCACTCTAACCTCACAGTTTCGTGTGAGGAAACTGGATACGAAGGCTCAAGTGTAAATATTTTAAATACTTATTTTCTAATCATATTTTTATTATTGTTTATATATGCAAGTTTATTTTTATTTCTTCTGAGTAGATGAAGATCTGAAGAAAACTGCCCAAGAAGTTTTAGATCTCTTAGCAAATATTGTTGGCATTGAAGAGTTTACAGGTGCTTATGCTGATGTTCAGTCCACATTATTTAAAAAGAAAATGAAGAGAAAGCGTGAAAAAGCCCAAGAGGTGGGTAGTTAATTTTAAATATTATGATAATCAAAAATGTGTTCTTTCTTTACCCATTTATCATTTAGTTTTCAGCTTTCGGTAGATTATTTGATGCTATAAAACTAAATATCTGCTGATGTAGAGCTGTATTTAAACAGCATTAATTAGCTGGATTTACGTAATTTTCATAATTTTCCATTCCTTAGAATGAATTTAAATTGTTAAAGAATACAAGAAAAAAATATTTTAACAAATTAATATACATGAAGTAGCAGAAAATTTCATGACCCAGGAATAGATGAAATTTGTTGAAATTAATAAATTAATTAATGTGCATCTAGTGATAAGTTCTAGTGATTTCCAGCTTCATTAAATTTTATTTGATCTGAATTGTCTGTCTGTAGACATTTGCAAAACATCTTATGAATATTTAACCAATGTTTAATCATTTAATATGTGTATTTAATTTTCTTTTACACCAGTATGTAGTACATTACCAAGTTTGTTCACACAGTAGTATGTACACCTTGCACAAAAAAAAGGGGTGGACAGTTATGGAGGAATATCTGTCGTAAACATCATCGTTAGTTTATGCAAAAATAATGAGCGGCTTGTTAAAAATTAGACGAGATGAAAGAGCTTTTAGAATATAGTATTTTAATACTCCTCAGCACAGTGCAACAGGTTCATTTAAAATACGCAAGATCCACAAAATAAACGTTACAACTGAATTCAGCCATCTATCTTTTTAGAATAATAATCTCTCGCATTGCCATTCCGTAGCAACTAAATTTCCAACATTCTCTCCACCTTGAGTTTTTGGGAGAAGACTCAAAAGCAAAATAATAAACATTAGAAAAAATTACAAAACATATTAATTTCATATACAATACAAGTAGAACGATTTTAAGAAATTTATGAATATGCAAACTAAATCTAAATTTTAGAGTTCAAAATTCTAACACAAATGTTAAATGAAGTTCACATTTTTTTTTTTTTTTTTCAAAGTCAATAAAAGTTTGTATTTAGAGTCTTTCAACGGGTTTTACTAGTCGACCAGAGCGAGTCTGAACAGGAGCAAATTCATTAAAAACATTTTCCATTTCAAAATGCTTATTACTTACTATATCAGGAACAAGTTCGTGATGATGAGTAATAGATTCACATTTATGTGTTATCTCCAGAGGGTATAATCGTTGTACTGGTCTTAACACATTTCCATTAGGAGTTTTTAATTTCACAAGTCTGACAACTCCATCTTTTCCAGGGTAAAGCTCCAGTATTCTTCTGAGGGACCAATACAGTCATTTTTTATTATATTTACCAATTAACATGATGTCCCCTACATTAATTTTGTCGCATCTCTTGGAAACTGAAGAACGAAGGAAACCTAAATATTCTTTCCTAAATTTTTGTTTCAAATGATCTCTTACTTTCTGAAGATATTTGTATCTTTTAACAATATTGATCTTTTCGATCTGATCTAAATCAGAAACTTCATTTATATGAATGTCCTGAAGGAACATAGAAGGAGTCAGAGTTTTGAGCTCTGGTTCTTCCGACATATAGGTTAATGGTCTTGTTCATGATGGATTCACATTCACAGACTAAAATCTGTAGTTCCTCGTATGTCAGAGAAGAACGTCCGAGGATCTTTTTCAGGAGATCTTTGAGAATTCCAATCAAGCGTTCCCAGAACCCTCCCCACCATGGTGAGGTGGGTGGATTGAATTTCCAGCGAATTTCGTTCACTTCGAATTCATTTTGAATCTTCTTCCAGCCCAGTCTCTTCAAAGCGGTATTTAACCTTATGAAATTAGAACCATTATCCAAATACAATACAGATATCCATCCTCTCCTTGCAACAAATCTTCATATAGCCTGGATCAAGGCATTTGTACTTAGAGAAGGTATCAGCTCCAAATGTACGGCTCTGAATACTGCACAGGAAAACAGGACAATCCAAATCTTCTCTTTAGATTTGGTCAACAAGGGGCCCGCTAAATCAATCCCAGATACCTGGAAAACAGCTGATATTCTAGTTCGATCTTTTGGAAGGGGCGGAAAAGGTACTTCAAGATTTTTAATTTTTTGTTTTTCACAGGTGATGCATTCGCAGATCACACTGCGAATGGTTCTTTTCCCTTTTAAAATCCAAAATCTCTCACGCAGAATTATTAAGAGAGTGGATGTCCGAGCATGTTTGTTCACAATATGTTCTTGTTCAATATATCTTCTTACTACCACATGCTTGGAAGGCAGAATTATTGGAGAAAGAAAATCCTGAGTTTCATCTTCATTTGTTAATCTGGACTTCAGTCATAAAATTCCTTCATCATCTTCATAAACATCAAGATTTATCAAATTCTTTCACGTCTCTTCATCACTGAAACTTCTTTTTGTACAGAACGGAAAAGTACCTTTTGAGCATTCAACAGTTCTTCCTTTGTAAAAGAGTATTTTCTCAGGTCTTTAGAAATGGTTGAAAACGTAACACACAAGCTAAAACTCGGATCATCTTTGAGAATTTCGAAAACTTTCTTGCTATCAGTGATATAATGGACTCGACTTCTGAGTTCTTAGCAGATATGACAGTGCGTCGTTTTTCCATTTCCACTTCCTTCTCATTGATATTTACTATTGACTTTGGCCACTGCTTCTTTGAATTCTTTCAACCAAGGTGGTCCTTGCCACCGCATGGATTTCTGAAGTCGTTCGCATCCACATCCCCTCGATAGAAGGTCAGCTGGGTTCTGATTACTTGGAATATGGTACCAATCTTCGGGCGCTGTGAGTTTTCTGATTTCATTAACTCGGTTGTTAATGAATACAGACCAGGGTTCTTGCCGTATAATCCATGTAAGAACTGTTGAAGAATCAGTCCAAAAGAATGTTTCATATTCGTCAATTTTTAAAGCATTTTTCAGCACAGTGCAACAAGTTCATTTAAAATATGCAAGGTCCACAAAATAAATGTTACAACTGAATTCAGCCATCTATCTTTTTAGAATAACAATCTCTCGCATTGCCGTTCCATGGCAACTAAATTTCCAACAATATCTTCTGTTCTAGTGAACCAGTTGTTAAAATTTAACTTGCGTTTTCCATGTCTCGAAAGCACGACTTATAATATATGTTAGATTTATATAGAGAATAGATTATATATAGCACTTCAACATAGGTATTTTGACACAAAATTAGACTTTTTCTGAAATGATATAACAATTTTTTTCCCATGTTTCGATTCTATGACTCAAGTTATGCATAGATATTAAATTTTGTAATTTTTAGTGAGAAATTTAAAAAATTATCATGGTGAAATTTTTTCAGTTTGCACCAAAAATATTTCACTTAGTCAACTTCTTAATTTATAGCAACCTACTTTCCTTTCCTTTTTTTCAATGGAAACGAGCAGAAAATAGGTCATCGTTCATACTTTCAAATAATTTTTACAAAGTGCGTACACCATATTTGGTGTTATAATAAATATGCCAAATTTCAAAACTTCATAATATGTAAATTCATGTACGTCTTAGGAAATTTTGAATAAAAAACTCTTAATTTTTTACAGGTATGCTTAGAAATACATCTACTTTAAGATGATGGTAAATTACTTTAATTTGATTGTAAATATTTTGTAGGTTATAGGTAAAATTTTTTTTCAAAAAATTTATAAAAATTATTTAAAAATATAAATTTAAAAAATAAATCATAAAAAATGGGTGAATTGTATTTGAAATGAACCTAAATTTCGAAATGTGAAAGCAAAAATCAGACAAGTTTAACAAAAAGAGAGATAATATACCGAATTCAATCAACATGGAGGAGCTAAAATTTTCAGAGCTAATTTTTTAAAAACTGCTTGTGTGATTTTTACAAAACTTGGCACTTTGGCATAATTTGAGCAGTAAAATCAAAATATTGGTATGTCATTTCAGAAAAAGTCCGATTTTGTGTCAAAATTCCTATGTTAGAAAAATGCTATATATAAATCTGATATATATCCTAAGTCACGCTTTCAAGACAAGAAAAACGCAAGTTAAATTTCGACAATCGGTCCAGTAGAAGGCAGATATAGAACTGTTCCCTCTTTTGTGTGTGTTTGCAAGGTGTACATAATTAATATTATCTCATTTTTGTTATTTCTGAAAATATTTTGATGTATTAAAGCTTTCCTTTTCTACTTGGAATTTTCTCAGTATAAAAGTGTAAGAAATTACAAAATGAAGTATACCAAAGAACGTATAATTTAGAATATGTAATTAAATATTAATATACAGAGAGTTCACAAAGTCCCTGAACAATTTTATGCTGTTATTGTAGGCACCTGGTAAGAGATAATGCTAGATTTTTTTTTTCCCCTAACAGTTTGTTTTGGTTTAATATGCTCATAATATAAGAATTTGGGAATTTGAAAATCCTCATGTCACAAGGGAGTTAAATTAGGGCTACTTGATAGTGAATGTTTAATGTAGAATGTGGCATGACAAGATTTTAGGACCATTTTCTTCCTTGAACAAACAATAATAGCTAGAATTTATCTTGGCACGTTGATAAACTGCATTTGTCCAGGACCATCTGATTCACACCTCTTTATAACAAAATACATAGGAGGGGTAGAAGGAACAGTGTGACCAGCAAAGGCTTAAAAACTAGAAAAAGTCAGTTTATTACCATACCACAAAATAAAAACATAAAATTCATGCAAAATTTTAAAAAAGAATCTATATGTACAAAAGTAAACTACACTTTCTATGGGCAAAATACTATATAATTTTTTCTTTCATTTTCTCTGTCCCAAAAAAGTCTAAATGATTTTTTATTCTTTTCAGATTGTAAAAAAAAAAAAGATATTTCATTACTGCAATTCATAGCAGCAATACTTTAAAGAATGTGCATTGTTTGGCTACCTTAGGAAACACAGACTTATTTTTGAGTCAATTATTCTAATTAAACTAAGTTCCATAGTAAATATATTTTCGTTATTTTCAAATAAATTACATGTTTAAAATGAAGGTATTCTTCAATAAAATTAATTCTAAGTTTTCCATATACGTTTTATACAGCTCTGCAGCATTCTTTCCAGTTGTGGCTGCATTTAAATTTTTTAGATTGACCAGAAACCCAAATTTTGAGTAAATGTCATCATAGGTCCACATTTTCTTTTATATTTCTGCTAGAAGTTTATCAATAATAGCATAATATGTATTTATGTAGAATTCATTATTTGCGTCAAATTCAACTTCTGATGTGTTTTCATCTCACTGTTTTTTTTTCTTTTGCATAATTATTGTAATCAACACTTATGAACAATTTTATACCTTCAGATTTGTAAAAGTGAAATCATTCTGTATTTTGTTTTGACTAAACTTTTTCAAAAAAAAGCATGTAATCTAACAATGCTTTCAGTTGCTGTATCTACCTTTTGAGGTGATATATTAATTTTAGCTATGCTTTCTAATATTTCACTCCAAAATGCTACCATAAAAGTAGTTTCCTATAAATTTAACTAATTTAGCAACCCTTGAGCTTCAGCTTTGTGGCAAGCTTTTAAAAATCGTCTCCATAAATTTAATTAAAAGCATTTTGAAACCGTATATGTGTGTTTAAATTAAAAGCATTTTTCATTAAAATTTTCATAACCGAAAACCATTGCTTCTGCTGAACTCTTGCTGACCAAGTAGTATAGCTTAATTTTTTCGGAACTTTGTTTATCATATCTTTCAGACTTTCTCATCTTGGTGCTGATGCAGCAGTGAAATTGTATAGACTTTGTAGAAGTAATAACTTGGTTGCTTGTAGGCACCATTCTGCCACCAGTTCTCCAATTAAATTTAAAGACTGTGCTGCATAGGGCATGCGAATAGTAAAATTATTTTTAGATTTAAGGCATGCTTGGAAGCTGCTATATAACCCAATATATTAAAGGTATTAATCATAATACCTTCTATAATCTTGCAAATTAATATCAAAATCAGATAATAGCTTTAAAATGCAATCTTTCATTTCTCTTCTCTTATGGATAGTATTTTCTGATAATTTTTAAAACCTTTCGACAAGGGTTCCATTTTTATTGACATATATAACCACAACAGTAAACTGATCCATATCAAAAATATCAGACATTGAATTTACTATAATGGAATAATACTTGCTTCTCTTAATTCCGAGATAATAAAACTTCTAATATTACTAAGATATATTTTGATGAACTCATTCCAGATATTTGCTGATAAATAAGTAAGAGACATGCTTAGTACTTTTATTTGCAATATTAAATACGTGTTATAAGATAGGGTCAAATTTTACTATAAGTTCTAGGCATCTTAAACAATTCCCATCGCACTTATCATTAATAATTTGGTTGTCTCCCGTAAAAGCTAGGGCCCTTAAAAATTACAACCTATTCTTAAATATTTTTATAATAGTTAATATTTTTTCCGTTCTTATAATTTCAGAACTTTTGAAATATTCACATATTTCTGAAGATTAATTAACAAGTATATGTGTGTTTTCTTTATGTTTTTTTTTAATACGGTAGAAGTCCAGAAATCCGCAATGCTTGGGACCAGAGGTTGTGCGGATTTCAGGACAGAAAAGCCAAATCATAATATTCAGACTAAAAGTGCAAAATAAATAAGGCATATTAGATGCATTTACTTAAAATTATTATGTACAATAATATACATTATTACATTATTTTATTATATGTTTTAAATTATTACATATATATATTTATTATATTATTCATTTATATTAGTAATTACAGGAATATTTTAAAGCAAGGATGTCAAACTCGCGGGCGCATGCGGCCCACAACAAATATTTTTGCGGCCCGGCCAATATATCGGCAAATAATAATATATAATAATAAACTAACATATCAACGAAGAAAGAAATGAAATGTTTACTGCTAAGCAATTAACGATAATTTATTCAGTGTTGTTAGATTACTCCCAGCGAGCTGACACACACACTACCTAAATTACAAATGCGTGTGAGTAGCTTGCGTTCCGCTACCTTCGGCTTTTGGGGGACACGTGCACTCAGAACTTGTATGCATCCCCTGATAGCCAAATGTGGCCGAACTCATGGTCTCTCTTTTCCAATCATAGTTTTGTACGATATATTGGTGCATGCATGTGCATGCACTTTGCTTTATTATTAATTATTACTTAATTCATATTGTTACGGATTTCATAGTTATTTAATTAGTTTTTTTTATTTAGAATTGTAATTAGATTTGCTTCATGTTGCCTTAGCAACGCAGACGATTTTTGAAAAGACAGCTGCGTTGGAAGGTTGAAAATAGAACAGCGTGTGCATTTAGTACCTAATAAATAAATATCTCGGAATTGCTGTTGCCATCCACAAAAATCCGAAAAATCGGTGAAGAACATAGAATATTCCAAGTAAAATGGGAATTAGAATATTTTTGCTGTGAAATAAAAGATAAAATAATCTGCTTGATATGTAATAATACTATTAATGTACCAAAGTTATATAATATTAAACGTCATTACGAACAACACAAATCGAAATATAACAATTACGAAGGATTAATGAGAGAAGAAAAGTTGAAAGAGCTCAAGTTAGGAGTGAAAAAGCAACAGACCATGTTTAGTAAAGTATTGCAAGAAAGTGAAGCGGCGGTACATGCAAGCTACGTCTTGTCCGAGTTGATAGCTAAACATTCGAAGCCTTTTACTGACGGTGATTTCATCAAGGAATGCCTAATGAAAGCTGGAGAAATTGTTTGTCCTGGAAATG
>KK118251.1:150089-171634 GCA_000611955.2 Stegodyphus mimosarum | reverse complement strand
TATTATATTATTCGAAATAAATCTACGTTTCTATGAATATTGATTTTTTTTTTGCGGCCTGCCTAAAGTTAAACCTTGTTTGTTTGGCCCAAGTGTACCTATGAGTTTGACATCCCTGTTTTAAAGCATTAAGGACATATACAATAGAAACGTGTAAAAATAGGGAATACCAATAATGTATAAATTTTTTTTTTTTTTTTTTTACTTCTTTCAAACATTTTTCTGATAGAGGTTTTAAGTACTCCAGAGTAAGTTTTTTTTCTTTTCTTTTTTAAGTTCTACAGGGTCATAATCTCTTGCTCTATGACACAGCACTATTGTTCTAAATATTTTAGGTACTTTTCACCATGTCCCAAACCCTCATTAAACGATATTTTCTCACTCCTATCAAATTCATTATCTGTGTCGTTGTCGGAATCGTTTTCTAGTTGTGGCGACTTCAAAACAGAGCCAATAATTTCATCATCGGTTATCTGATATGCCAGTGTTGACTCATCTGAACACATCATCCATACTAAAAACCTCTTCTGGACTAAGATCTTTTTTCTGCCACTAACACAGAATCATTATTATTCGGTAATTATGACATTATTATTGGATAAATATTTTTTCTTCGATATTTCATTCTCCATTCTGTGGTTTCTGGAACCCATAAATTCAATGTTTATATTTTGAGAGGCAGTGCGGATTTCAGGTTGGCGGATTTTTGGTATTTAACTGTATAACATAATTTATTATAACATATAATCATGTAGTCTGTAATGACTGATTAACTGTCTACTGTTAAAAGGGCATTTGTCTTATAATTTTCTAACATCCCCTAATCCCCAGTGTGAAACAATGATATACATTGTATTTTAAATTAGTGGAGTTTCACACTCAAATTAATCCCCTGCATTAAAGTAACAAACTATACTTTAAAGTAGGGTTTCCCAACCCTTTTCTTACATTGACTCCTTTTAAATGAATGCTTTACTTCATCGACCACCTTAGATTTTCCTTTATAATATGCAACATACAACATGATAATAATATATATAATTACACATAACTTAAAAATAATGGTTAAACTAATAGTGTGAACAAATGTTTTGAAAAAAATTTATTTATTAGATTTGTCTTATATTTTATATTATTATTTCTAATTTTAGAGATATACGCAAATTTTCAGAAACTATCACAGATTCTAAATGCATGAAAATTTGATTTTAATTAATGTTATCTATCATTGCTGCATTTGACATAGTAATGCATTATATTTTATATTTGGCATACAGTTGCATATTTTAATTCTTAAAGTAACCTTTTTCAATCACATTCAACCTGTTTTTTGTGTTCCATATTAAATTATTGTCTTGAGTAAAGCCTCGTTCCACTATGCAGGAAGGGAGGAAAGTTAATGATGTTGGTTTGGTAACAACTTTTATTTCCATATATTTGTAACAACTTTTATTTCCATATATTTCTCAGAAATATCTTTTAAAGTTCAAAACTTAGCTTACCCATGTATTTTGAACAAGACTTGATTTGATGTGATACAGCTTTATATAAAAAAAAAACAATTAATTATCAGTGCTATTAATAAATTTTTTGTAATGAGTGGGATTTGATTATGCCAGTCAGTGTATATTCGGCTATCGACCCCTTGATCACCATTGACTCCTCTGGGAACCCCTGCTTTAAAGTAACAAACTATACCAGGCAGAGAAAGTGGCTATGCATCGATAAAATTAAATGTAATGAAACCTAATACATAAGTACTTTCAGAAAGGGGAAAAAAATAGATTACAATAACTTTTTTTAAAGAACAATATTTGTTTATAAGTTACTACTGAAACATGAACTTATATCTAAAATAATAGGTTTTCCCTATTATTTTAGATATAAGTTTATATTTTTCCTGGCATTTCATGTTTTATAGAATTTTCCAAGTGAATGGGAACCTCACATTTATATAAATTGAAAGTAATATTATTCATAATTGTTGGATTACTTTATATTCTGTATTTACATATTTCTGTAGATTAATTAACAAGTATATGTGTGTTTTCTTTATGAAAGGTGACGTATTCTTAAATTAGATTACATCACATATTCTAATTTTAAAATCTATTTTAGGCTGTCACCAAACCTCAAAGTTATGCTCAAAAGAGAATTAAGAAACAGCTTAAGAAAAAGGAATCAAAAAAAAGAAGAATATTAAAACAAAAAGGGAAGAAGAAACCAAAGAAAAGAACGTGGTCAGATCTAGTGTTCAAGAAGTAAATTCATTTGTATCATAAGTTAAATTTGTAAATAAATTTTTTATATGATAAATTATACTTTTCTTACACACTTCATGCATTTTTGGCATCAGTTTTCATGTTTGTGAAAAATATGGCTGAATGTAAATAACTTAGAAGCCAAGATATCTTTTTAATACTTGAATTTTTTATTTGCACTTTAAATTTGTAATTTCAGATAACAGATACCAGCATTTGACAAACTGTTATACAATACTTATGACATGAACACATTGCCATTTTTATACTGGAACATTAAAAAAATCAACTATTTCACTTAAAAATTGCATAAATGTTCAGGTTTTAAAACCTGAATGTATTTTTTTTTGAATAAGTATGAAGATGAAAATGGAAACTGGAAATATAAAAACAAAGATGACTTATGAAAATGTTTTTAAAAATATAAATATTGCTTTGCATGCTTTTGTCTCAAATTAGCATCCATGATTGCAAAAAAATAATTAGTGCTGAAATGTACCAAAAAATAATAAAATGAAAAATATTTAAATTTATTTCTGTCAATTCGAAATTGCTACTTAAACATATAAATATATAAGTAAAATATATACACTGACAATTGTTTTTTTGGGGGGGGCATGGTATGATTATTCACCGTGTAACAATTTACCAAAAAATAATAAAATGGAAATTATTTAAATTTATTTTTGTCAATTTAAAACTGCTATAAAGTAAAATACATACAATGACAATGTAATTTTTTTGACATTGTATTATTATTATTCACCCTTATAACAATTAGGATTTGACCATCATTACTGTGTTAAGGCCTATGTCAAAAAATTATCATTTTAAAATTAAGGCTCTTTCAAGAAAAAATTATGTTCCAAAATTTTGCTTATGTCACAATGTGGAAAACTAATATCATGTGAAATGTGGCTTTAAAACCTATTCTCCCTTTTACTGCATATGCTGAAAAGTTGCTTTTTTGACATAAAACTTATTGCAATAATAATGACACATATTTATGACAGCTTAAAATAAGAATTCCAATATATTGCTCAGAACAGAAATTTTCTATTGAAACAGAGGCATCACCTGCTTTTCTGACAATCTGCTCGTCTTTTTTTTATAATCAGAATTCATAACTTTCAGTCTATTTTATCATGTCACAGAAATTTAAAAATTAGTTTTAAAGAAGTTTTCTTTTTGTATGTATGTAAATAGGTTGTTTAGCTTTGGCAAAGTAAAAGACTAAATTTTCCATTTTGATAATTTCCAAGTTTTGGCAGGGCTGTGTTCCGTAATCTAACATCTCAGCAGGTAATGCCTTATTTTTCACTAAACCTAAATTTTACATTTAAGGCACTTATTTTTCTGCAAGTTTTTTTCAAAACCATGAAATATGTTGAGACAATTTAGTTGAAGTAGGAAGTTTCATTTATTTATTAGCTTTTAAAAAGGCAGAGTGAATAAATTATCTTTGTCCTCCCCTTTAATTCTGTTTAATTTAATTTAATTTAACCAAAAGTAGTTACTGACATAAATGCCAATTGAAAAATTTTTAAGCTCCTCTATATGTTTCATATAATTTTGTTGCTGTTAATAATTTTTGGAAAATGCTGAAGTTTCAATAAAATGTAACTGGTAATTCTCCCTTTCATTCTATCTCAACAACATTTCAACTTTTTTGCACATAAATTGGATTTTGAATGAATGATATGTGAAATTTTACATCTTATAAGCTGATTAAAATTTCACTAAATAATTTCTTTTTGGAATTAATGTAATACAAATTTAAATTGATTCAATCTAAAATTTAATAATTTGCTAAAATGAGAATTCATATTTTACATTCTTTTTTAAATCTAGTAAGTTTTAAATACTATCACTTCAAACAGATTCATCACAAATGCTACTTTTTAACATTATAACAATTTGATTAACAATAACTATGTGTATCATACCTGAAATCTTTTAAAATGAGAATTTTCAAGGAATTTAATTCCCACATGAAAAAAAGTACAATGATTATTTTTATATAACATGACTACATATAATTGGTATAAATACAATTTTTACAAGGAACAAGGTCAAATTCAAGGTTAACTAATGTAACAATAAACAGTCTACCCTTTTTTTAACTACTACAGAAAACTGGCCAAGTAATGCAAAATGCCAGATTTTTTTTAAATTTTCTTTTCTTTTTTTAACACACACACAAAATGCAAATTTTAGATTGAAGTAAAAGATATACAGTTTAGAGCACCATACGAGACCACAATATATGTTAAAGCCATTTAAATATTTTACACATTCAGAGGTAGGAACAGATAACTTGCAGGCTTTTCTTCCCTGATTTCTGAATTTTATACAACCTCTTGATATTAGGTAATAATATTTAACTGTCAAGTTATCAGCATACATTCACACATGAACACATTTTATCTGTAGCAAAAGTGCATAATAAGATAAACAGTTTCACAAAACATTCAGAATTTCCTTATAGTATATAAGCACAATGAAACTTTTCCAGTATGACTGGAACTTAAGAAAACTTTTATACATTCCTAAGTATGTTTCATAATGCATAAATGCAAGGCCAACATTAAAGTCACTTTAACATTAAAATATGCAATTAATGTAATATGCTGCACATATTTTTTTAACCTGCAAAAACATTCACACATGTAATCCAAAGAGCATTAACCAACAAAACAAGACAGCTTTTGCATTCCTGAGATTCTATTTTCACAGGACAGATGACTACAGATGTTAATAGCAGAAAAATAAAAGCCAAATTGTAATTAAATAATAATAACTTAAAAAGCAAAAATTTGATTAAAATTTATACAAAAATTTTCAATTTCAGCTTACTCAACATAACATAGAGTCTGCTTACAGGTAATTAATTTTATACTGTACTTTTTTTCAACTAAACACACATCCTCTGTACTGCACAGCTTTACGTATTTTGAATTCTGTAGCACAATCATGGTACGGATGGAATTTAAGACTAGATTGACTATATCTGACTGTATAATGTATTTGACTGCAATGATTAAATCAGTCTTAGTCTTAATGAGTCTAAAAAAACTAAAAACTAATATAAAATTTTGTAAAACATTTTGACCAAAGATGGACGAGAAAACTTTAGTGATTCACATAACAAGTAAATGCAATAAAATGAGTTGTTTAATAACAAATGCAGGTTAAAACATGATTTAAAATATTTAAATGCGTATTTATCATCAGTAATTAAAAATTTTGAAATTTTTAATACTAACTCTGAACATTACAACGAAACAGGTACTCATAAAATTTATCAAATGAGTATTTTTAACAAATGAATTAAATCTTACAGCTAAAAATGTATAAAACATCAAAATGTAGATGATGATAAAAGATCTTTTATGAACAGGCAAGGCACTTGAAAATACTAACTACTTATGAACACTTTATTGCATATAAACTATGATATGGCAATTGCTGTTGTATCAAGTCAGTGTGATACAATGGCATAATTTAAACTTATGATATATAAACAATACATGATCACGTTCAATAATCTCTGAAGACTGATTAAATGCTAAATAATGCACTTTAAGAGACTGTTAACGTCTTCAAAAAGTACTCAACATAACAAGATTATCAAAAATAAACCATCCAGAAAAGAAATTGCGTGATTAACAAATGCTAAGACTTTATATACAAAATTACTTTTACCATTATAAAAAAAAAATAATTCCATCACACAATTTCTTGTGAAAAAGTTTGGTCCCTGTAAGAATGTTTAGTGTATAATTAAAAAATGCAAAATGTTCTGAAATTATGCAATGGAATGGATAACTACCATTTGAAAACACTTTGTACAAAACTGACCATTGACCCTTAAAAATTTACCATACAATTTTCAACTGTTATTTTAGAATATAAATTACAAAAAGAGTTAAATATTTTTTTCCCATACCATTTTACAAATATGGTATCGTAAATGCAAACAGAATTTAATACTCTAAAACAGCAAAAGCTGTATGGCAAAAGACAATATGTGTGGTGAATGGAATATAATTCCACTAGGACAAATAGCAGCTTATTATAATATGAAATTCTTGAACCACAGCCTAAGTATGCTTTTAGGACAACTGTTGTTCCACTCAATCCATCTTACGGTCAAGTTCTATGACTAGCAATAAGTGATATGTCCTTTCACTTTTTCCTACCATTTCTTAGTTCAGCACACAGCAATTCGATTTTTACAATTTCTTAAGTCTATAGTTTTTTTTTTTTTTTTTTTTAAATACTGTAAATTAAAACAACACATCCTGGACATCTGGTGGCGTTTCAGCTTGAATAATGCCCAACGAACCCATTTCTTGTTCGGCAAGTTTATGATTAGTAGACAAGCCGAATGAATTCAGAGATGCTCGAGTAGCGGCAGCAATGCGACTGACTATGGTTTCTTCTATTTGTTCCCAGCATGCCCGCAAACAGTCCTGTAAGAAAAACAAGTTATATATAAGCTTTTGTATTGGTTCTTCATTAGGGTAAATGTTTACACCATTTATTGATTTATGTTAGCATTCCATAGGTGGCATATTTGTTTCAACTGTTGCAGATATGTCCATTAATCGAAATAAACTATTAACTAGCTATGGAAAGGGAAATAAATTATGGCATATTTATATATAATAAAATATTTTCAGAATTCTAATTATCCTCATAATTTTCTCTTGAAGATAAGTAAAGTTTTGTTATTAATTGATTACATGTTTCTAATTTTTTTAAGATCTGAAAAATACATATATATTATTAAGCTAAGAAGCTATTAAATTAATTTAGATGAATGGGCATAACATACAGATAAGCCTATAATATGATGCAAGCAATGAAATGTTAAAGTAAAAAGAAAGTATTATCTTGGTATCAAATTTTTTCAAACCATGTTTTCTTTAAATTTACCAACTTAATACCTATAAATAACTTACTGGCAAAATAGAAATTTTTCTAAATGCTCCTATTATGTTCATACTTTGCATCGTAAATTTGAATAAGGTTAAAAAAAAAGGAAATGTCTGATGAAAATGGAAAAAGAAATTTTAACTTTTGATTAAAAAAAAAGTGTTTCCATAATTATTTTATTTATTTTTAAAAACAAAAATGTTTATGTAGTTTAAATTATATAAGTATTAAATAAATTGGTCAAAGGCTGTATTTTCAGTTTTTAAATAAATCGGCAATTAAATACATGTACAATTTAAGTTTGATTATGTATTACCATCAAAGTTAAATTGAATAGTAGAAACCTTCAAATAAATTCTTAAGGCTTATAGATTAAAACTCCAAATATCAAAAATCAATTTTAGTTTTCTTTAATTCTTGTTATACTTAATTAAGGTAACTGTATGTATAATTAAGTACTCCACGGAATAAAATTCATACATCATACTTACTCTTTCTATACCAGTGATTGCTTGTAATTTGGAAAGTAATTCACTGGGTGAAGACCACTGTATATCAAGACGTGCTCTTAGCCCTTGAATGGCAGCTCCAATACTTGCAGCAGCAATTGTGGAAGGAGGATACATAGAAAATTTAACATCTGGAGGAGAAAAAAAATCATTGAATTTTAGATAAACCAATATTTACATTAAATTGTTTAATAAAATTTTAAAATATGTATTTAGTATACACAAAGAAGTAATTTTATAAATACAGTTATTTTTCAGAACAAAGAATCTGCTAAGAACACTTTACTAGAATTCATCCGATATGCTTTCACAGAGTGCAGCAATGAAAATAACAGATGAATTGTGTTCTTTTTCATGGCATTTATGGTTAAATTTTATGTAATAATTGATTGGGGGATTGCAAAAGATTTATTATTATTATTATTATTATAGTGCTACTTCCTTCTAAAAGAATTAAATATATTTATAAGATTAACAATGTTTTAACATAATATATATGCATGTGGAAGGAAGACTTTCTAAGGGAAACAAACTAGTCTGTAAATATGTAAACACATAAGGAAAATCCATACAATTAGCTCATTTAGTAGCTGAGAATAAAACCCGAAACATACAACCAATAACTTAACTTTTATCCAAGTATGAAAATTATATCTGATACATATTTTCCTTGTGTAACTGTATGAATTATCAAAATGGTGGAAAATGTAGTATCCATGAGATTGATGTATACTGAAAGAATAGCACCTTGACCTACATTTTATAGAAATGAGATGAATAGAATTTGCCATTTTCAGCAATATCCTTTAAAAACAAACATATCGTACTAAAACAAATGAAACAGTAATTATTTTTATTATACTATTTACCTTACAGTGTTGTTGTCAAAGTCTCCCTGTATCGCCTCAGGAAATTTTAAAAAAAAGACTAGCGAAAAATCAAAATTCAGTAAGCACATTGTTTTCCCAAATCCCTGTAGCTTGTTTTCAACACAAAGCTCTAATAAACACTTAAAAGATTCTCTCATATTTAGAGTACTATACAGAATGACAATGAACAAATTCCCAACAATAGCGATGGAACTCTTCTTTTCCCTTTCCCATGGAGGACGCTATATTCTCCTCTTCTATTCTTGTTTTAATGGATTGGCTATTAAACCGACTATGCTTGGATGCAAATGATACCGTGCGTGACAAAAATGTGGAGATAATTATTATTTGACCTTTTGTTGCAATTATGGAATGCAATCCATGGGCTTTGTTAGGAAAGCGATTAAATGCGTAGGGAAGCTCACAACCACACAGAAAGCTTAAAATCTCATCAGACAAATCAGGTTCAATTTCACCCCTCCCCCTTTCTTCATCGACAATGGGTTTACGGCTGCTTGATTTTTGCGATAAACAAAAGGACAGATTTTTTGCGCGAAGATTCATTAATTGGTTGGCTGATTACTGCTCTTCATATTTGTCACGTCGCATAATACTATAAATGTTCCTTTGTTTACAAATGTGTGATCCCCACAAAAGAAATATCCAAACTGGTTTCGCAAAGGCTCCATGAAATATTTTCGGTGGTCCCGTATTTTTTTTTAAATAAAGATACAGATTTCTATTTATTCTTATTTAATACAAGAGCTACTAACGATTAGTGTACTAATTAATGATTACGATTGATGTACTACTACTAATGGACATCGTATCCATCGAGTGGAAAATTCCGTCATTTTGACAAACTGGTAACTATGGTGTTAATTTTACCACATTTATTATAATTCGAAAATTTGAATAACCGCACTTTAAACAACAAATCTTAAAAGCGTATGAATATTTTAAGCTATCTGACAAAAAGTTTTTTTTTTTTTTAAACACTAGACCAACACAAGATTTTGTAAGTACTGTACGCTAATTACAAAACAGAAAGGATGCGTAAGTCTACACTTATAGGAAAACAAATATTTTATACGAATCTAATACACAAACTTTTTTAATATTCTTTATATATATATATAATATTAGAAAAGGCAAGGAAACAATAAACATCGATCGCGAACTTGGCGAATTGCCCGTGCGAGGCCAAGGTCATCCTTTTCCCAGGCCCTCACTGAGAGGGCCCACACACCTTACCAGCCCAATACGCTCGCGGACCTGCCACGAACAGAAAGAATTTAAAAAAAAAAAAAAAGCCTGCCAAAAGATAAAAGTGTATTTTATTATATGAAAGTGAGCTGTGCAGGTGTAATATTTTGGGATATCTAGATAGGTAATACGTTTGTTTACGAAAAGATAAAAATGGAAATATCACGTTCTTTTCAACGTAGTAAACATCATACGTAGGTCAGGTATGCCACATGAATATGTCTTTAAAGAATGCGCAGTTCAAAAATCATGCACGGAGCTTGAAACATCCCTCCTCTTCTCAAACAGCACATTTCCTTGATGATTTAGAACAGAGGTCCCTCCATGGGAGTCTATAAAATTCTCGGATCAACATTGATCAAGGGGTCGACAGCCGAATATGCATCTCATAATTAATTAACTGTAAACTGATGTAAAGCTACATCATGTAGTTAAGAAATCTTTTAATATACATATAAGAGGGAAATACATAAAAATTATTTTAATATAGTTTTAAATGAATAATTTTTTTTAATATTTAAAAATTTTTTGTAATATATGTGCAAATAAAAATAAGTGCAATTTAAAAAAATACAAAACTGTTGGACTGCGATATATCCGATTCTCATATTATGATGCAAAAAGAGGATTGCGCTGCAGGAGGATGTTTTCAAGCCAAGTCTTATTCAAAACACATGAATATGATAACTAAGTTTTGGAATACGCTAAGTCATCGGAGAGAAATAGTGAATAATTTACTATGGAAAACAAGAAAAAGGTTCATGTTTTTTGATTGAGATGATTTAAGATAACTGGACAATTTTACGCCAAATTTTTGAAAAAAAAAATTTCATTAATACATCAAGCGCAGTCAACACATTAACTCAAATTAGACTTTCGTACAATTAAAGTCTGTGATTTTTGTTTCTGAAAACTCTCTTATATTTGCAAATTCAAAAATAATAATAATACAAAAAATAATAAAACGTAGATCTAAATAAGCCCCCATTTTTTCCCAAAACGTTTGCTCATATTCTTAGTCTAATTATTATCTTTAAGTTACTTATAGCAATTATTTTTATTATAATTATGTTGTATGCTGCATACTACAAAGGAGATCGAGGAAGAAACGGATCGATAAAAGAAAAGGGTTGAAATCTCTGACCTAGAAGTAATACAACGGATGGCACTTTCTTCAGAGGTTCATTGCTTTGGTCTTGTTTGTTATATATCTCTTCTCAATAAAAAATTAATAAATCTAAAATCCTATTCAAACTTTATTATCAGTAATGCTAATATCTGATTAGTCTCATAATAATATTTTATTTCAATGATTTTAAATTAAGAAAACAAATTTCGTTCGTTTAGCACATCTTCATATATGTGTTATATAGTTGCATTATAATAAACACTTAACGCTCCTGTTTATTTCAGAAAATTCCCCCTCTGACATTCCAAAGCACGGCATCGGGTTAACTTTAATTAGTGCCATCAGTTTCTTGCTTTTATGATTTCCGGAAGCCATCCCAA
Organism: Stegodyphus mimosarum; assembly: GCA_000611955.2. NCBI lineage: Eukaryota > Metazoa > Arthropoda > Arachnida > Araneae > Eresidae > Stegodyphus > Stegodyphus mimosarum. Next base: position 160,279 of record KK118251.1, on the reverse strand, counting down.
ACATACTAAGTGAAAATTCGCAACACGAATTTGGGAGGAAAACTTAATTCCGTTATAGGAAATTCAAAAAAACCGTTAACTAGGTATTTTTTTTATGATAAAGAACGAAAAGTATGTCTGCTGCCTTCAGGAAGAATTTTTTTTAAAAAATGGAAAAATTGATTCGTATTTACATAGCGTACACAGATCTAATTGAATTTCTCTTCTTTATTTTTTTTCTGGTATGTTGTGAGGTATTTATTACTTTTAGGTTTTAATTTCATATTTCTTTAATTTTCATTCTTTATTGGATATTTTGAAATTTATTAGTACTGAATTTCACTCTTTTGGGGTCTTTGTGTAGAATGAGTTCTTAATTTTACTTTTTGTCTATTCTGATCAATTTTCAGCAGCACATTGCGCGAAAATATTTTGAAAAATATTTTTTTAATAAAACAAAACTATGTGATCACGCAACATAAAATGTTCTTTGAAACATTTCTTTTAAAAAGATCTTAATAAAATTCTTTTTAAAAGACTTTGACTAAATCTAATAAAAATTCATAGCTTGCTCCGGTTAACAATACTGCTAGGGACAAAACTGGAAAAGCTCAAAATTATCCCTTAGTTAAAGAAGTCTTAAGTTTGCTGTCATTTTCCTGAAAGTCGCTACAAATTCAACCACCATATATCATTTACATGTTATATACCTAACACGATAAAAATTGCATATGTCGTTTGGGACAAATTGTGAATCATATTAACAACAAATATGCAAACTTTAAGTAATAGTAAAATAATGCCAGATTATCAGATTCCAAACGCACCGCACTTCAGAGTTAGGCACCCACTCTTTCTTTCTTTAATTACGTAATTTTTTCGTAACAGCGCAGCAAGACCTCGAAATTTTAACAAAATTCAACGAATAAGGTAGCGCGAATCAGTTCTCTGCACCACTGACACACAAATACAGTAGAGGGCGTCCGGTGTTTCAACAGACAAACCCCGCAAGCAATCTGGAAGTTTCATTAAACAACTCAACCCTGCCGACAAAGACTTGTGTCCCTGAAATCACAGGAGAAACATTTAAAACATCGCCAGAAGACATGGGGAGGAAGGAAGGAGTAAAGGAAAAATACCTCCTTGAAGACGTCTAAAAAACGTGTTCGGTAGAGACGCGCCAAAAGAGAGAGGAAAAAAGTGGACCGGAGTGAATGAAAGTTTTTTTCGCGTAGGCGTCCCATAATATCGAGTTTCCCACCGGTTGGAATGCAGGATCTCACGTGACGAAAGGGTTATGAACTCCGATTGGTTGGAGGACGAATGATGGGATTTCCTTCTCCTGGCTTAGTTGATGCGGTTGCTATGGTGATTTCACACATTCATACATGGAAAAAGGAACCACTATTTCTTCTATTATACTGACAGATGAGCAGGAAACCAAAAGACATGGGAGCTTTAAAGACAAGGGAACTTTGAACTTAACTTTATACAGTTTCAGCATTTAAAATTCATTTAACACATTTACGAAACGATACCATTTAAACACACTAAACTTTCATATAACATTTTTCATAGTTTCATATTATTCAATTTCATCATTTATTATCTCAGAAATATTGCTTAATAATCAATTAAGATTACTTTACAAATCATCAACAATCTTTCATAAATAATAATTCCCCATACACAAACTTTCACAAATCTATTTATGTATGGGGGAATTTCCAACCAATAAAAATGGCTTCAGTTTAATGGCTACAGGTTTCATTTTAGATTATAAAACCTATAGATAATAAACAGCCACTTTTATAATCTTCTGCAACGTACGTAATACTTTATGTTTATAAAACTGAGTATATAGCATTTGCATTGTTATACACGTATTAAGTTTCAAATGCAAGCAATTCTGTATTTAATTTTCATTAACAACGAAGCAAATTTTTCGTTGATTAGTTATCTTTATTTTTTAATACTGTTATCTCGCAAAGTTTTTATTTTAGACTTGCAACTTATAAGTTTTTATTTTTTATATTGTAAATTTCTAAGTTTTTACTTTAATCAGTCGGTTTTAATTAAACTAGGTATGATTCTTTTATATGGTTTATATTTTATATACTTTTATATTCTTTTCTATGACACGCTGAGTCTCTACATAGGATGAAAATTATAAAAAAATTAGCGACACTATTTTGACGAAGCGATTATATCTAACTTTAATTTTACATATTTGGTATTTGTACTTTAATATTTAATAGGATTTTGTACTTTAATATTTAATAGGATTTAATATTTAATAGGATTTAACTACTCAAAGTATTCAAGGTCCATCCGCCTTTTAATGGTCTTTTGTGAAAGCCCTTACGAGTAACTAGTCAATACTCATACATAAACAGAAATATGCAGCCAGTTTATTCAGCAACTGAATCAAACGACCTATGATTTTACCAGTTTTAAGCTGAGTATTCCCCCACTCGGCTATTGTTGGACTGGGGAGGATAAGATCTATCTGTTTAAAACTATACGGTGTTTACGTATGATTTTTACCAGTATTACGGCGGTTATCACCCACTCGGCTACTGTTGGACTCAGAAGGATAAGATCTATCTGTTTAAAAATAAACAAACTTTTAACGGTTCGATTAAAATATAAGAAATGGGAACCCACCGTATAATAGAGCTTTTTAAAATTTCTAAAACGTAACTGTTGGTAATGATCACCGTAAATACATATTATCCAACTCTCAGTTACAAGATAAATTCATAAATATTTAATGCTTAATTGCAAGTAGAATTGTGTAACCATAAGTTTTGGTTATCAATAAAGTTTTTAGCAAATATTTGCTTTGTTTTGTTGTACAATTTAAAGACTGCGAAAGAAAAAAAAACTATGAAGTAGTTGATAAGTACACTAAACCTTATGAACTAACATCAAATTTCTGTGGCCTGACCTACACGTAAAATGTGTTCTATACCGAAGATTTTTCTCATTCAACCCATTTGACAAATTTGCTTAGTATTTCAATTTTGCAGTTTCTTGTTCCGTTTGTGACTTTTATAACAGAAACGGCATCATTAGTGAAACCATTCCTGCACATCAGCTAAACAGTTCTCGACCACCAACTGTTGCTAGGCGTGAAACAACTTTTTTCCATAGCCCTTATCGATAAGACGTCGATGAGCGCCCGGTCACACTCGCTCCTCGACCGGAAATGCATACCATGGACAAGCTCCGACTTGGGGTGGGGTGGTCGTCTGCAGAGAGTCGACAGCCTAAGGGATAGGCATGGTTACGAATCCCTCACAGGTGGTCTGTCATTCGATAAAGATGAATTCTTAATTTTTAACCTACGCTCTCTTTTAACTGGTTCGAAGAGACAGCAAAAAAGAATTTTTGTAATTAAAAGATGCCTTGCATAATATCTCCAAAGATTAGAAAGATTAATGGAAATAACTGAAGTATCTGTTTCTAAGAAGTTACGTGACAAAATAAAGAAATACATAAACAAAACTTCTTCAGCTATGTCATTGTAATGGCCGGTCCAATATGGTTCAAGAAGTATTGCGATTCTGTAAAATTCCTGATAATGGCAGACTAATGAGGGAATAATCATCTAACATAAGCACACACATGTACATAAACACACAAAAAAATTGATGAATTACGCAAAAGAAGGCATTACCATTACACCTACATCATTATACAAAGTTACAGCATAATCTACAGTACACTATACACTGTATACAGTACTCTTTCACTTAAGAGCGTGCATACGAATTAAAGGATTCTGAAATTAGTCTGGTTCTCAAGAAATGTTGAAAAAATGCTGTACATATTCTATATACTATGGTTTACACATTCAAGGAATGAAAATGCATTTAAAATCGTGTTTCTTGATTATAGTATTTCATATATACTGAATATCCTGTCAGCAGTGCGCATGCATATCTGCGATCACTTAATGAAGACTGTCAGGAAGACAGCACTAGGAGCATTTGGATTGCTGGATTTCAACATGCAGTGTCCATTTCGTGCTTGAGTAAAGTTGTGTAGCTTATAAACTAAATTACTTCTTTACCAAAAATTTTTAGGAGCAAAAATATACTACGGATGTTGAAACAACGGTAAGAGAATATTATTGTATAATTTAACTATTATCGGAACTCGATAAATATTACAATAATAAGTAATTATTTAAAAGACAGTGAAAATTAACTAAAACCACCACCTATATTTTAGTAGGATGTAACGTCACACAGGTTACGCTGATTTTCTGTTTTAAGACAAAATGAATTAATTAATCCTAAAAAAAAAACTCACGGCCATCGTTAAGTCTCAAAAAACAGAATATAAGGAATGAACACATGGCAAAATTTTGCAGTTTTAAGGACAATCAACCAGGATAGCAGTGGATTTATAGACAAGTATCTGCCGTCACTAAAGCTGATGGCATGGCAATCGAGTTAAAGACTGTACAATAATATTAAAATTTCTATGTTTATTAAGTCGATTTACGAAAGCTTGACCATTTTTAAAAATCGGAGCTCTAAGATGGAATATGAACACTAGACCTAAACATTTTTTCCCCCTCTTTTCTACCTGCCAGATTTCCTAATGTCGCTCAAGCTGACAGCCGGTTTTTTTTTAAGAGGGGAATGAGAAATTATGATAATCTAACCCGTTCAACACAAGAATTGCGCAAAATTCGCATTTCTAGTTGTATTATCTGATCAGATGCGCCTTGAGTTAATTACCTAAAACTGTAGGCACCTGAGTGATATATGCCTCCATGGAAATGACTTTTGTGAACGGATTTCTAAAAAAAAAGAAAAACCTCTGAGTTGGATCACAAGCGAGACTTCTTGGGTAGACTTTTTGTCTACCGAGTTTTCCAAAGAGTTTGGAGATATGGAAAAGAAGCGTACGAGACATTCAGATGTCAATTTCTGGGATACTGAGATCCAAATCACGATATGCCACTACTGGTGTCGAAAGTCTGCGGCCAATGACAATATGCACGCTTCATAGAACTGACAGCAATAACACCCGCTTTGCCACCTAGCTGCAATTAACATAAGAAAACTACTATTTTATTGGATGTACTATGATAAATAATAACCTAATCAGTATCGGTCAAGCATCAAAGCTGTGCTATATCACTTGCGTTTATTGGTTACCGTGAATAGAAGGCATATCATCTCACAAATATGTTTCTTCGTGGAATACTAGGATTCGACAATAAAAAGCTGACATTACTGTTAAAATCTAACAAATCTATTTAACTAGTTTACTATTAATAAATTATACGCCACTCAAAACTGCTGTTTTACTTGTGGTCATTTATTATCGTAAAAAGAGAGCATAAGATTCTCTTTTATGTATCAGAACAAACACTTCATAAAATTTCGCAGTTGCTCTTTCTAACAAAGTAATACAGAAATAACATACATACAGTATTAAATTCAATAAGCATCTAAAGATTATTTTATAAAAAGCATACATATCCTCACCATGGCCAGCCCTCTTACCTGCCTCATTTAATTTCTTCCACTCACAAGGCGCCAATCGTAACTGGCCGCTCCCATCGTCCACAGAAGCAACCTGCCTAGATGTCCTTGAGGCATTCAAGATGCCGCGTTGTACACCTGAAGGTCATAACATACGCGCACAGGAAAAGGGTAATTGCGACCATGCGATGCCTAGGTTCCCATCGCATCCCATTGCAAAATCCGTGATCCCCTGACCCCCCTCTTGATTGTTCTAGAACAGCGAACAAGAAAGCGAAAGCGCCAACACGTACCGTGTTTTTTAAAGATGCCGTGGAGCGAAGTCATAAAGACAAATCTTTTAATCTGTGAGAGAAAAGATAAAGATCGTCAACTCTTCTAAGCCAAGTTCTAGCTTAGAAGTATGACAATAAACAACAAGAGACACAGCTCATTTTCATTCTTGAACTCGGTGAAGGTCGTCTTGGTGTAAAATGTTGCGACGTCAATCTAGCGGAAAGCCGACGTTTCAAACCGTATCAGCATGGAGATCCTGCACGTAAATCTATTTTGGAATCAAAACAAAGTTTTTCTCAAGTGAAAACGTCTATAATGAACTTTAAAATTATTCACATTTGTTCTTTGGCTAATTTATACGCAACTCAAGTTGTTGAAATCATTTGGATAACACGCCACGTCACTTACTGCATAACATTTTCAAAACTCCGTTAATATATCAATTACTTGTTCATATGACTTTGGTTCTTCTCATCCCTACTCAAGGCGTCCGCTTATTAAGTCATTTTCAACTTATAGTTTTAACATATGATTCTTTGCTTTTCAGACTAAACTATTTAATTTCCAAAAATCTATTTAACCAGCAGGTTTCAACAACCTAGAGCACATACTGAACTGAGTTCCCTTGGATAGATTTCGACATGTCATAACCTGAAATTCCTTAGTCCTCTCCGTTCCCACATATTGTCTAGTCAGAACTCAAATGAACTCCTATGTGACGGATGCATTTTTTAACAATATGTATTTCTCTTCCTTACGGTGTAGCTTGTTTTTAGAATGACTGAGTCAGACTGTTCCATTTCTTAATTCTTCTTTAGAAATCTCTGCCTACTAATATAACGTTATAAATAGCGACGTATTAAGCGAGATACACCACTCACTTCCAAAAGTTAAGCACAGAGAGCAAAATGCTAATTTCCGAAATCCAATCAGAATTAATGAGGATGCAATTCGCTGCAGAGGTAGATGGAAGTATGCAAATATGTTAGGTAACAGCCAATCGCGCTTTCGTGTCAAGAAATATGCAAAAAAAAAAAGGCAGTTTTATAAGAAGCCAGCTTTATGAAGGGTTACAGAAGTTGATTTAAGTGTTGATAGAAGGTGTTTAAAACTTTCGTACAATTTGTTTTCAAGACATACGTGTTTCTATGACTTCCAGAAGACGAATGGAAGATTCTGAGCACTGGCGTGCTGTGGGGCGCATTGAAGCAGGACAGTCGATCACAGATGTTGCTCTTTTCTTCGGCGTTCATCATTCTGTAATTTCACGTTTATGGAAACAATTCCAAACCACACAGACAGTTGTCCGAAGGCCCGTAGCCGGTCGCCCAAGGGTTACAACCCCCGCGAAAGATCGATATATTGCTACTGTAACCAAGAGGAACTGCAAAGCGACCTCCACACGTGTGACATCTATGGTTACAGCGTCCATTGGTAAGGCGATATCTGCAGCTACTGTAAGCCGAAGATTACATATGAGTAGACTGTACGCCCGGGTACCTCGAGTTTGTGTTCCTCTATCCGTCCAATCAAAAAAGGGCACGATTACAGTGGTGCCGGGAACATGTCAATTGGAATGTTTCTGACTGGGGTAATGTCATGTTTACTGATGAGTCAAGATTTGCTCTGGAGCCAGATGACAAACATATTAGGATATGGCGTGATCAACGAACACGCAATCAGTCCCAAAACATCACCGAACATCACGCATTCCGAGGCGGAAGCATTATGGTGTGGGCAGGGATTTCATTTGGATACCGCACCGACCTGCACATTTTTAAACGGGGTTCTTTGATGGCTGTCCGGTATCGAGATGAAGTCCTAGAACCCATTGTGAGATTGTACTCTGCAGTAGTTGGCCCTACTTTTGTTTCAATGGACGATAACGCACGTCCCCATAGAGCTGACATCGTCGATGACTACCTGGAGAGTGAAGGGATTATGCGTATGGCGTAGCCAGCATATTCGCCCGACGTTTAATCCCATTCAAAATCTTTGGGATGCTCTCGGCTATCCTGTATCTTCACGTTTCCCACATCCAGCTACTCTTATTTTCACTTTATACATAATTCTGTTTAAGTCTCCAGTATGTCATTATCTCATAACTTACAAAAATTTAATATTGTATTCATTTCTGTATATAATTATTGATTTTGTTTTAAGCATAAATATATATGCTAATATATATTTATGCTAATATAATAAATATGCTAATTTCCTGCCGAATTCAGTGTCAATCAAAGCAGTATTTGTTGATTTTTTTGGATTTTACATCTTCGTGCTTAACTTTTGAAAGTGAGGTATTTCTGAACTCTAATCATCAGTGAAAATCAATCTCTACAGTGAAATGTCTCCGACACATTTCGTACCAACGGGGAAAAATGTATTTCATTGCTCTAGGTTATCATAATCGTGACAATGGTTAATAAGAAACCAAATTCGATTAATCTGTAATAGGACAGTGACATCAAAACACACAGCAAAAATTAGAAGATTTAAAAAGGAAACTTCAGGAATAGCAAGACTCTTTAAAATAAAGATTCTTTTAAACAAGAATTTCGATGAAATGATAAAATATCCCCGATTCTTTAACGAAATAGCTATAGAGCGATGCGCTGTTTAAATGAAAAAAATATGTACTGAAACTGTAATCTCCCCCGCAAGAGTTCAAAGGCACTTCTCGGAAGTCATCCTCCGGTAATAATCAACGCTTTACATTATCAAAAGCTTTCCATAAATCTCTATGTTTATTTAAACCTCAATTAAAGAGCAATCAACTTGTATTAAGGAAAGGACAACCAACGAAGATCAAGATAACCATCTTCACTAGTCAACTATTCCGCTATAATAGCGGGAAGAGAATTCGAACAAAAGAAAGGTAATCGAATCACGTCCAGCGGAACGCGGACATTCTCCTCTGTCCCGTACATCAGCCACTGTTAAAAGGGCTAAAGAACTAACGGCAAAGGAAGTTGTAAATTTCCTGTCCGCTCAAGAATGTCAGGATAAGTGTTTTACCACATTTTTCTTTGCACAGAGATATTAGTGAAAACATTCCAGAGAGCTTCTTTGCGCCTCATAGATGATAAACAAAACTCCGGATGCTACGAATAAAACGTTTCTAAAATAAGGTAAATTCAACTTTACACACATTGTGGTTTTGTAGAAAATATCTATGCAGTTTTCAAGATACTAGTCTTGTTCAAGGAACAAAAATATTTACGTCCTTTATCGGAAATACATCACAAAACAGTAAATAAACGTTGATAAATACTAGCTAATTATGAAAGCAATAATTTCAGCGTCATCTACCGGGGAAAAAAAATGGAAAGGATTAAAAAACTATGACCTCGAGAAAAACTTATTAATTGTGACACACTCTTAAAAATTAAATAGTCGTTAGCGAGTCGTTAGCGGGATGATAATACAATCTTCAAGTATTATATTAATCCTCAAGTTTTAACATTAGCAGGACATTAGTCAACTTAGGAGTTGTTATATTGGAGTTGTCAACTTAAAACCCTATCAAAATTAATGCCAATCGTTTCAGTAAATTACATTTTTTTATAAACTGTGAAAGTGGAAGGTTTTGATGAATGCGCAGGTTTCAAAGAAATCTTAGTCTTTTGAATGATTTGAGCAGAACTTCATTTTAAATTTTGCACGAAATTTTATGGCATTTCGCAGAATCCTTAAATGCAAAATTGATTTTCAATGTGAAATTTCTAGCCGTATTTAGTTCATATCCTAAATCATATTGGCAACAAATTTTACTGATAGACAAAAAAAAATAACTTTAAAACAGAAATGGACAACCCGTATATAATTTTGCAATTTATTGAAAGCGAGGATTAGATGACGACAAAATTACTGCTTCAATGACAGGATGATTCTTTATAAAAAGAATTATTATTTTTAAGTATAATCTAGTATTTTTCAACCGAGTACACGAAACCCCACTAGATGGGTCGAAAAATTTTGGAATTTAAATGCCTTTTAAAATCCTTCTCCCGCCTTCAATGAGTTGCTGCGAAATCCAAACACATATACAGACAAGTTGATTTTGCATGCTAGTTTGTGTCAATTAAAAAACACGCCTTTAATGGTTCCTGTCATATATGCCCGCACTTTTATGCACATCGATCAGTGTTCGCCTAAGCACAACCCATCGCAGTGATAAGGATCCCATTATAAAAATGAGTTCGTCTGAAAAGTACAGCTTTCCTTGTCTGGCCCCGTTAAGTTGTAGCAACGTTAATAAATAAAAGCGATAAACTAACAGAAAATCCTACTACTGAAGCATAATGCTGGGTAATTAAGGTTGCTTTTTTCAACTCACCTTCATGAACATGCCAACATATTTATGCTGGGAAACCACGCTGAAGACTTCTGTGTTGGCAAACAATGGCTGGCTTGCATGGAGGTGCC
>KK118251.1:130306-150074 GCA_000611955.2 Stegodyphus mimosarum | reverse complement strand
CTTACTTTTATGGAAATGCCTAAATGGCTGCGATAAAATTAAATTGATTGCCTCTTCATACGTTAAGGAAACTGACGCAGTTGGAGCTTTTGCCATACGGTGCCGTATCTGAGCTTGCCGCCTGGAACAGTCCCTGAATTCACCACCCTTCTTCCTATACAAACATATAACTTATGAAAATTTCAAAGTGGCATACACGGGGGGGGGGAATTTTAATTCTACGTTTATTTCTGAAAAAAATTTTAATTCCAAAATTTCAATATTATATTATTATTATTATTTTGTTCGCAAAGCTGTCAATGACATTCTAGAGCTCTACTTGACTGCTCCATTTACTATTAAGTAGACAATATAGAAAGATTTCTTAGATACATTTAGAGTTGTTGAATACTGATACTATGAAATGATTTTTATGTAGAAACCTCTTCTAAACACAAGTAGCAACACTTACAGCCAGTTGTGAGGAAAGTTCACAGTAGTATTACAATGTTTCGAACTTTTTACTCTAGAGACTCTATTACTGATAAACTATAAAAATTCAAAAGGACCGCTCTTTCACGTCCCAGTTTCGTTTTCTCCAGCACTAAAACAAGTCTAAAAACACTTTTCTCTTCAAGATAAATTCTTCCTTAATAAATGCCACCGGCATAATAATTTAACTGATATTCGTAATTTTGCATTCAAAAGTTTCAACGGAATAAAAAAAAGGTATAACAAGTGTGTGGCTGTTGAAATCTCGTAGTGATTTCTTTGAATACTTACCTAGAGCGAAAACTGTTTTTCTTCTTATCTTTCTTCTGTATGGCAATTCAGAGTCTCATTATTCTTTATCTGCCTCCCCGATTAGCTCCTATGAAATAATGTTTCGGGCGAAAAATGCCGCCCCCAAAAATATACCACCCAGGCGGATTGCCTTCCTCTACTTTACACCAGTGGTTCAACATCATTATTTGCAATAATTTGTATATTCGGTAATTCAAAAAATGTTTATTTCAAGCAAAGCTACTACAAAATGTTTATTTCAAACAAATGTTAACTACTAATGAATGATAAGCATTCCAAGACACCTTTGTAGTAGGAGCAGAATGCACTGGATGGTCATATGGCTAACGTCTGTTCTGTCCTATCTCTTAAGCAAACACATGTCTTTTACGCTTTTTTCCATTCACATTCGCCAACTAGTACTCCACAATTTATAACCCTATTCCAGTTCGACGTAAGGCTTTTAAAGATTTGTTACTGTTTTTTTAACGGGAAATCAAAGCATATGACATCCGCTCGGTGGTGGAAATTATCAGAAGAAAACTAACACATATACACACAACCACTTGCACACCTGATTTCGGTCGCATACTCGCGAGCAGTGGGGTGCCGTTGAACTTCGTGGAAAAATACGGGAAGCGGAGAATTCGTGCAGCAAGTGTTTGCAGAGCTGAGAAACTGCCCACATTCGTATCGTCTTTAGGCTTTTCGATTGGTCCGAAGAAACTGATCAATGAACGGGAAATGGAAATCGAAAGAACTTGGAAATAAACACGGAGTGCATGACGCAATGGAACTTTGCTGTCTTTCCTAACCCTTTTCTCTTCGAAATTGACCTAGACATGATGTCATTCGTTCCCAATTTCAGCACCGAATCCATGAAATTCAAGAAACAAATATACCAGATTTGGTTCAAAATATATTGATTCAGTTTATCACCCTACAGTATATTTCTCTTATTATTGATGGAAACGATAGTATATTTCTCTTACAGTTCAGTACAGTATATTTCTCTTACAGTTCTCGGAGTTTGTCAGCATCATAACGATGGAATTCGCAAACTAAATATATTAGATTTGCTTCGTGGTATGTTAATTAAATTTGTCAGCCTACAATATATTTCTGCTATTATCTTCGCAATCGTTTAATCTTACAGTTTTATAAACTTGTTAATGATTTATTTACCAGCGTTGGTTACATTAATAAAAATATTTATTTTGCAGTTTTTTAAACTGTGTAAAATATTTTATAGATGATCCCCACTGAGAACTCACTGAGAAATGGCCAGCTATTAATAAATAAATTATCATATACACCTCATGATTCTCCGGTGTTGGTAACCATTTATCTCCCACAGTTCCCAATAGGGAATTTTGCATTATTATTATTATTATTTTACAGCTCTTTTATAAGTGTTTAAAATGTTGCATAAATGCTCCTTAATGAGAACTCTGACATGTGGCCAGATATAAATACATAGATTGGAAAGTAAATCTAACGGTCCTCGGATATTGTTAAATCGTTTCCCTATAACCATTATTTATAACCCATACAGGGAAAGTTTAAAATTTATACTAAAATTATTATAAATATGTACGTGTATGTGTGTGTGTATGCTGGCAAGTCGCTAAATATAAATAACAAAATTGGACAGGAAAAATTATCATTTTATATGGAGAAATTTATCGTGCTCTTATCTTATAAAATTTAGTAGTAAAAAATTAATAATAAACCTTCTTTTAATACGATATTTCATTTTGGTACAAAGAACGATGCTGATTATAACTGTAAAACACGTACTGCCACGCATTACATTTATGAAACTGAGACAAGATTGCATCTAAAACTGGGAATCCGCTAATTAAACAACAGACGCGAAGCCGCGGCATTCTTAATGAAAACTTAATGCAACGATTCAAAGTAAATGAACGCAATTCCACTCATTCACAGACTTGTAGCACGAATTTCATGAATGAATATGAGGATGCCGAATGCAATTAACGCTAGAAGCCATCACACCACACCAGCAAAGCAATTTATTTTTACAACGGGTTAAATTTGAATATAGAATAAACTAGGCGTTACCTTGATACATGTGTGACATTACGTGATCCGCCCCGGAAACTTAAGACAAAACGTGGGCGAAAGAATTATTTTGCTTCTTCAAAAAAATTTTAAGATTTATTTCATTTTATTTTATGGAGTTCCTACCCAGTTCGTTGGGTTTTTCACTGATACTATTCCATGGAAAAGAAAATTGAAAGAATGTATAGTGTGGGTTTAGATACAATGTTTTACGAATGGGGGGGAGGATCGCTTGGAAACTAGATATGTATTTTGCATAAATTGCAGTTAGATATGAATAACATACGGCAGTTCGACAGGAATTTTTGGCCGAACTGCGACATGACTATAACAATAAATTTATCGCGCGACGAATTTGCGCGAATTTTAGATTTTTCACAAATTTCTCAAACATCACACTTTTGCACGAAAAAAGTTACACAAATCAGCGAATTAAGATTTTTCTTATTCTTTATTATTATTAATGTAACTACTGAGCTGTTTTTGTATTTAAATCATTTTTACGGCGTTATAATTTCCACAAAAACACACTGTAAAATAATCTTACTGTAAACTCCAAACAAGAAGCACGAACTTTGAGAATTACCCCCGAGTTCTGTTGGAGTACGCGGCAATCTTTACAGAAGTTACGTAACTTTACGTAAAGTTACCCTCTGCTGCCTATAAATTCCGATAAATTTTAATTTCGAATGTCACTATTTTAAAAACTCGCTATTTAATAAAAAAAATCTATGAGAGTACAATAAATAACGTATGTGACGTGTTACGTGTATGAAAATGCCGTCTAGTTAGAAAGTAATTTTAATCTAAAATAACGATGTTGAATAGATTTCTAGAATTTAATGGATTTTTAAATAAAAATTTCAATTAAAAAGTATTATACAGGTCGTCTTTATTTAGTTACATATTAGACATTTAATCCCTTCAGATACGTTAATGTAAATCGTTGACTGAATCGTTGAAATTCACAAAGTGAATAACTCTGGCCGTGAAAGTATCGCGATTTTTTATTTCTCCATCTGCGATCACCCTCGACGAATTTTTGTCTTTTCGTACGCATCACGGCCTAACGCATCATTAATGAAATTAAATGCCTGTTACTGAAGCTATATGCTTTATATCTGTCGAAGCATGTGCTCTCGATTAATTTAGCACTCATAAGTAGATACATAACTTCTCCCAGTGTCGGGACGAGAGAAATTTAGTTTTGTTACTTATAGATAAAACACACGGACTCTTAGAAAGATAATTTTGAAAAATAGAACAGGAAGTAAAAATTGTTAACTAGCGCTGACTTTTGATGAATGTAGAAGACTTCAAAGAAATTTAATTCACAATTTTTTTGATAATTCCAATGGAACCAGAAGATTAAAAAATTGGTTTAGACCATCAGTGACTAGCGATGGAAAATTTCTCCACTTATAACTTAAAATGCACGCTCTTTTGCAAATTTATAACTTAAAAATTTAATGGCGTTTAACTTGTTTTATGTACTATGTTAAAAGTATCCGTGACTACGAAACACTTCCGGGAATCTTCGCTTTGGGGGATATCTGACCGAAAACTTATTTTTTAAGGAAAACTTACGTAGGACAAAGCTGCAAGTGAAATATTTTCGCCCGAGTTACAAAATGTACTGCATACAAAGGGAGGGGGGACACCGCTTCCAGCGAAACTGTTTCGGGTAGGAAGCATTTTTTTTTTAAACTAATGGTAAGAGAAGAAGAAACTCGTTTTTCGGAATAGCTTCTTGTAGCGTCGTTAGATGTGATATTTCCATTAAACGAAGCTGAAAAATAGTACTATAAATTTCTTAAGAATTAAAATCAGATATTAATTAACGACTGAACTATGCCATTTATTAGTAGGAGAGCAAATAAACTGGAAATTGTATATTTAAGAGAACTTAGACAATTTTGTAATTAACAGAAGAGAGGGTGATGGGATGATAACAGATTTTACTACGTTTAATGGAAGGAACACCTTTGACAAAAGTATAAATTATTAAGAATTTTATCAATGACAGAAGAGAGTAAATCGTGCTTGAAAAGAGCAGATACCCCCTCTTTCGAAAAGGAAGTTTAAAAAAGACAACTATGCGTAGTTTTCGAATTTCATTTATTTTAATATTAATTATTATAAAGATATATTCAAGCATCATTATTTTATATACTATTATAACACTTCTCAGGTTGAGTTTTACTAATTTTAAATTTGCTTTTAGCACGCTTCTTTTTCTCTACCCTTTGAAAATAATTTAAAAGCTTCCTCATAATGAGACATTTTCATAATATATTTTAAATGATAATAATAGTAAACAAATATACTGGCACTCGCGTCAATAACGTACATATCTCATTAATCAATTTCTATAATGGCATGAAACTTAATGTGTTTACGTAATAACATATTGTATGTATAATAACAGAAGAAAACACGTTAGGGATTACTTTTCGTCGCATTAATTATGCAAATAAATAAAGTCGTAAGGCAAAATTTCCGTTTCCAATATTTAAAACTTATAAAACTAACAAATAAATAAATAAAACTTATAAATTACACTACATAAAATATAAAATTAACATAACATAAAATTTATATATTTAACTATACCATTCTCTGCAGAAATTTTTTAAAAAGAATTTTTGTCAAAAAGTCTAAAATATTTTTAGAACCCCGTATGTTTTTAAAAAATCCATAAGCTACCTTCCGACTACATCCTTAATCATTAGTAATTACCTTTTGGCAACACGCAACACTTCAGAAGCATCGGATTCTGATCCACGCACATGCGGGCTCCCGTCTACTACTTATGAATGGGAGTAAAGAGAGAGAACACTTATGAATGAATAGCGGCCCCTCGAAAAAGAGGAGGGGGATGGAGCAGGTGGCACAGAGAAGGCTGAGGTTCTGACCCTGAAAAGGGGACGACCAGCGACACCGTGAGACTGGAGAGGGGAAATCATATGCACCCAAAGCTTACGGAATTCAGAAATTTTTCAGAGGGTTTGATGAAGTGCGTGAGAGCGGAGCTTGGAATCTGGCGCACCAGGTGGCGTGCGCGTCGAAAGATTGTTCTGATGGGAATATGAAATGGAATAAGGGATTTGCTTTTGTCTTGAAGCGCAGACATTCGAATTCTTTGCTGCTTCTGAACGAAAGTTATGTGATCGTTTACTACTGCGTTACATAAAATTAGTTATGGAAGTCTGATTTTTCTCTATGAATTTTTTTATCAATAAAAAGCATGCATGTCTACAGAACATTTTCCGGAAGAAGAGGAAACAATATTCGGGACAAAATTACATCGGTAAATTTTATTTTCTCATTCGGAAGATTTCGCTTTTAGAGTATACAGTACTGCATCAGTAAATTTTGATGCAATATTAGACATTGCTGGGCGTAGAGCATCTTCAGCGATTTTCAACATCCAACGACAAGCTTAAAACTGGAAAGGCGTTTCACGAAAGTATGTAGTGCAGAACATATAATATCATTTCAGAAATTCAAGGAAATTCATTTCTAGGTCTGATCCAGAATTTAGTCAAGGATTTTCTGAGAACTCGAAGCCCCTCCTTAAAAATATAACAGCAAAAAATTAAACTTTTGTGTATAAAAAGCAACCAATATAGTTCTTAAAAATACACATCTATTTATTAAGATGAATGAATGAAATTTAATGTGGTTTGGTTTGGTTTTTGTGATTACGGCAAAGCCTCGAGGGCTATCTGCCTAAGGAAAAGGACGCCTTCGTAGAGGACTTTCTGAGGGAAACTGGCTCGTATACACGTTGCACACAGGGAAAACCACGTAAACAACCGTGCAGCCAGCTGTTCGCGGGATTCGAACCCTCTGACCGAACTACCAGTGTTCAGTGACTTTGCCACTGGTGGGCCGAAATTTAATATGAAACACATAATTTGAATCAGTTCGATAGTTCAACAAATTCATTTTGGTCTTAATAATGAGAAGTGATTAATTTCATTAATGTTAATTAATGTAATTTCTTTAGCAGTCTCATTGATCTAATTTTTTAAATTCATATATCTGAGTTAAATTTCCGCGACCTGAACATTTCGCTTTCCAAACACATTTGGGGTCAAACCCACAGTTTAATAAACCCTGCTATAAAATGTGAGATAGCAGCCGTAGAACTTGGAAAATCATTAATTAAACACCTAAAATGATATTTCTATAATTTAAATATGCATGTGGGCGCGGAAGTTCAAAGGTGCGTACCATCTCAAAAGGTAATAAATAAACTGTAATTGTTAAACAATCAAGAATTTATTTGTGGAAGGCAGCTTCCATATTGCAATTAGCAAATCATGACGAAACTCAAAAAAATATTTAAAATTTCCGAAGTTTCAATTATTCGAGAAAAACTGTTTAAGAATTATATTCTACGCTACATTTGGCAGTGTCGCCTATTGTTCATCACATCAAACCACACAAGACTTTCTGATGCCACACCACATTTACGAAACATGTATGAAATAGCCAACGGTTATTTTGAAAATTTCGTTAAGTCAGCCTGACGAAACTCTTACCTGTTACCAGAAAAACCTGACTTGAATACCGCGGTAGCATAAAATAAATTCTTCAAATAAGAAAACAACGCCCACCTACTTTTGTTTGTTCAACATCATCATCGACACACTTAATTCCCAAACAACTCACTAGATGTCTCTGAGTAACTAACTCATCGAGTTTTTCGGAGTAATTTTCTTTTTCCTATTTTTTTGTGACGTAAAAAAAATGCGTCCAAGGCCAGAGCACGAACGCAGAAATTAGCAGAGACGTCGCAATCGCCAATCCAAGAGGAAAAGATAAGTATCAATAAAGAAGTTACTTTCAAGAAAAATTCGCCTATCAGCAAGGTACTAGAATTATGGAGCGAAAACCCCACTAACAACCTCCTTATCGATGGAAATGATCGGGATGCTTTAAAACCTCACTGACAGAAGAATTTCAGAACCGTGCGTTTTAAAGCACTACTTTGTGCGGTTTTATTTAATGATATAGAATACGAACAGCTCAACAAAAACACAATAATGGTCAATTTGTTTTTGTTGTCATAGCATTTTAATGAAAAATAACATATTAATGAGAAAATACGACCATTATTTTCCCCCCTCCCGAGCTGTTCATATCAAGAAATAAAAACGGGATAATTTTTATTCTCAGCAACTTCCTATTTTGATACGATAATCGAAATAGGAAGTTGTTACAAATTAGGCGGCATAAAATGTCATTTAATTTCCGAATTTAAACGATACAAACCCTATCAACGTAATAACATGAATCATTTAGAGGTGTAGTTTAAAGGTTTAGGTTCTCACTGAAATTTAATTTCTAATTCCCCTGATTTTCGCTGACTAAATTCGAAAGAGTTGTCATCAAATTAAGCATTAGTAATTGAATAATTTTGCACCTTTACTACAAAATGCAACGAAACAGCAACATTATCCAAAAGATATCCAAGGCCACTTTTAAGATTTAGACTAGTGTTTAACTGAACGTTACAGATTTTGTTCTTCAAAGTGTTCCTTTAAAACGTTTCGCTAGCACTGGGTTGGGGTTATTCAATTACGGCAAAGCACACGAGAGCTATCTGCCTACGGGGAGGGATGCCTTCGTGGAGGACTTTCTAAGGGGAACTGGCTCGTATACACGTTATACATGGGGAAAACCACGAAAACGCCCATGCAGCCAGCCCGTTCGCGGGATTCGAACCTCGGACCGAACTACCAGTGTTCAGCATCTTTACTGCTCGGCCGCTGGTGGGCCTTCGCTAGCACTGATAGGCAACGCATAGCGACTTCGCAACTTCAGGAAACGATTCTTCTTACATATTATAGGAGTCGAGGAAAAAAGCTAATTCAAATGTTCTGGTTATGATTTTGGAATATAATTCCTTAACCGTGTACTTTCGCGGAAATTCTTAGAGAAAGTAGCATAAAAATTCCTTTTAATATAAAAAAACTAACAATAATAAAAATTCGCGATATTCGAAGGTTCATTCAAGATTCACTGAAAAATATAATCACAAAATCTTTGGCAGGCCCTAAAATGTGCGAAAATAACAGCGAAAATTTACGACGAATTAAATTTACCGCTCTAATTAACCGTAATGGCTACGGTCCAATCAGTTCGAATTAACAAGTTTTTATAGTAATTTATTTAGCCACATACACAAACTCCTATCAACTACCCGCAATGTGTCTGTTTAATGCGATATCAAAAGAAATCAGACCACACCACATTCTTCATCTGTAGATAGAGTCTAACCAGAGTACGCTGTTGGCCATATGGCTCGGATACGGATGAATTCGCAAAACATTCCATTCCGAAAAAGGGACCAGCAGCGCAGCCGCTGGCGATCAATCAACGCAGGCCATAAATTCTGGATAAAAAGCGTCGATGCCCCGTGCAACCAGGCAAGCCGTGGGTAAACAACCGGCTAGGCATCATGCCATACGCAGAAATTCAGAAACATTCAGAGGAAAAATGAAAGAGTGAGAGAGACATGCACTTTGCTCAGCAGCATGGGGTTAAAGCTGCCGATTGTTCTGCAGCACGCACAGCACTGCATGCATACATCGTTAAGTCTACAGTTTGGCGGAGAATAATATTCACCAGAACCCCAAAGATTTGAGAATGATATTCGGCAAGTAACAGCAAACGCGTGCAAGAAAGACGCTACCACCAAATAAATTCTTAACCTTTGCACAATTTTGTCCGAAGCCTTTCCGTTTCGTAACTGCTTTTTATGTATGATCTGTGACTGTTGACTCCTAGACGTTTCACAATTTTTAAGGCTTCCCTCCTGAAATATTATTTTTTTCTGCAATTAATAGCGCTTAGATCGGAGCGGTTATAAAAAACCATGAAGCTAAAACATCTCGTTCTAGATCCGGTAGTAGATTGAGTTGATTTTAGATGTCTTAATTGGCACTAGTAGAATTGCTGTATGTAAGATTTGGTTCAATCGAAACAGCTCAAAGAAAAATATCTTACCCATATGTAAAACACACATTTGAAAAATCCCTTACAAGAGAGTACCAGAATACTTACACAGAATATTCCTCACACAGAAAAAAAGTATAATCAAAGCTCAGAGCCAAAAATGCCTAAGAGGTCAGAAAATAGTAGAAAATCGGTTCGATTTTCGGCAAGTGTACATATGGGCTGGTTGCATAGTTTTCATAGACAAATGCGAGCTAGTGTCCTTTGGAAAGTCCTCCGCAAGTAACCATTTCGTTGAGCAAGATGCCATCAAGTGCTATACCATAAATAATTAATCATTTAACCAAAATACGGTACTGTTGTTATAGTGGTTAGTGATTGATTATACATTTAGATTTGGTTCGAGTGCAATATCTCATTACACCACTAGGCAAAAGGATAAAATCTTTTCATTACAGTAGAATCGAAATTTTATTTTTTGTAAATGGCAAAACTTAAATACCTTGCAACATGAAAAACATTTACATAAACTTTGAGAAAATTTGAGGTGCATCTTTTCCATCGCAATTATCTTCTTGCTCTTTCTCTTGCAAGTTACAAGATTTTTTTTAAGAGTTACCGTTTGCAAAAAACAAACATTTTCAATCAGTATTACACAAAGCCACGCAGCGTTTTACATAAACTGCGAAATTTGCTGGAACAGAATTCGAGAAATTAAAAATGACGATTACAACGCAGCTTATAATTTTAAATAACCGACAGCTCAATCCAAGTTTTTCTTAAAGGCAGTGAATGTTTATTCAGAGTTGAACCGACAAAGAAATACTGATTGTTGTTTTCTTTTCTTTTCTCCCCCCCCCCCAGACTAGAAGGACTGGTTTTGTATGAGCAACGACATGAACTCGCGCCTTATCCCTTTTTACATTCACGGCGGCTACTTTAATAAATTTGAGCTGCAAACACCAAACAACCAATAAACAAAACGCTTAAGTTTTTTCAATGTCTCTCTGATTTCGAACGGAGACTTTTGATAATCCATCGTGTCATCATAAGCAAATAAATCTAATACTGTCTTCAGAAGGAACGCTCACACGTGTTGTTTTGATTTCGATACAGTATATGAATGAAAAATGACTTTGCTTGATCCGCTTGTAAAAGCACTGAATCACCGCAGATATCAGCAGCTAATTAAATGCATAATAATGAAATATTCCTTTAAAATAAAGATTCTATTAATTAAATTCAAACCTCCCAGATGGAAAAGGAACACACATTTTCAATCAGGCAAAATTTGCACTGCAGTTATTATTAGCTTTATAGATAAGCTGTACGCATGTTGATGTAATTGGAGTGGGACCCTTTTCTTCAATAAGTAAAAATAATTCCACATAATTTGCTGGGAAATAATGAAATGTCATCGCAACTGTCATTCAAACAGGCCACTATTTCTATGAACACATTAATAAACATCGCTTTTTAACACTACAGTGAGCATGTTCTCTAAGACGTCCGCCGAAAAAATCTCGAAGCTTGCTAAAACTAGGATTTTGAAACTTTGCAGATAGCAAAACGTGATCCACACGGGTTCCAAAACTATATTACTGACGGGAAATCCCGCCAGGCACTGTTTTAAAGTGGGAGTTTGAAATAAAAAATCTCAAAGTCACAAGACCTAAGAATTTGAATCTCGAAATTTTCAAGTTAAACCATATACAGGCATATGATGTTTTAAGACCCGTCCACACGAGTACACTCGCAATGTAGTTAACGTTTTCGCCGGCGTAAATTCGCATTACGCAGAGGACGTAAAACTGAGTTCGCTCATGTCCAGCTTTTTCGCCCGCGAACAGCCAATAGCTGACGTGAGTTCTTATCACGTGCCATAGTCGGAAAAAACTTGTTTACACTTTTCAATATGGCGTCGGAACCGGAACCACATAAGTTGAGTTTTTTTTCCAGAGAGATCGTAACTGTCCACAGGAATAAAATCATCAGCATTATTTGCAGCAGCCTCAATTGTCTCAAACTATATAACATAAATTTCAAATTCTCATTAAGGGGGAAAAACTGTGTAATTATAAACAATCATCCGACCAGTATATCCATATGCTTCACCTGTATGTAACACCATAAAGCTGCGTTCACACTAGTCCGTTGGGGCGCAAAGCGGCAACGCGGAAAAAAACGCTTTCCGCGTACGTCAGTTCACACCAGCGCGGCAATTTTCGCTTTAAGCGTTGTCATATGCTCGCACTAGATGGCTCTTCGTATCGGAAACTTGGGGAAAAACGTGAAAATTTTGTGTGGTATTTTGACTTTTTACGATTGCATTTTTAAATTAAAATGGATTTAATTTCTGCTCGATTAAAACTTATTTTACTTTGTCTAAGAGAACAGAATGCAGTTGTTTATATTAATATGTGAGAGATGACAGTAGCAAGGAGATGCATAGAATTTAATTTAAGAAATGCGCTTGAACAAAACGAAATTTCTTTTAATTACTTTCGCATGAAACCTCATCAATTCGACGAATTTCTTGCCTCATTTATTCAAAAGCAGAACACTAATTTTTGTCAGTATATCGCAGAAAAGAATCGTTAGGAAGACAGGAATATGATATCTTAGAAAAGGATCGTTGTATATATATAACGCTGTATATATCTAATTTAATTTATTTATGAGTTTTGTTGAATGATAATTAAAAAATCCTAATTTCATTATTCTATTTTGAAGAGTAAATTTTTCATGGGTTGGAATACCATAAATGTTTTTGCATGATGTATGAACTTACATTAAATGCTTCTTTAAATGAACTTCCCTTAATTGGTTGAAATAATGCAGTAAAAAAGTATATTTTGTTTAAATATATGTAGGATTTAACAGCATTATTAAATTAAATATCACATTTAAAAAAAGCAGCTATTTTTAATAAACAACCGCAATTTTTTTAAAATGTTTTAGTTTCTGCCTTATGTGCACATTTTTTACCTTAAATGTAACAGTAATTACTTCAATTAGTCATTCATATATTAATGAACAGCCAGTATCTAAAGACTTATTTTATAAGGTCACTTTTAAAATTCGTTTAACTAACTTTATTTTATATAAACTTCTTTTTCTGCGTTAAAAATTGAATTCCACAATTAGCAAATTTTCTAATGCTCATGCAAAAGTTCTTTAAATTAATGAAAAATTATCATCAAGATTAGACCTTTGGTTAAGTTCATATATAAATTGTTCGAAAAGTGGTCATGCATATTAAGAAAAACAAACACTGAAGCGATTAAAATGCATAGCAGTATTCCACAAAATCAGCTACATACTAGCGAGTTTTCTTTTTTGTATAAATAACAGTTTTCTTAATTTTTTTTAAACAAATAGTTTACTTGTCACCGCTCGTTTAAAATTCAGAACTCACTAAATTTCCTATTAGGTGAAACAGCAACTTTATACTAATACCAGTATCGCTTTTGCTAGTCTCGTGTCAGCCGAAATAGAATCAGATCACAGTAATCAGATCATTTTATGAATTGCTCGTTGTCAAAAGAAAGATAATGCATACAATGCCAAGCGAAAATTAGATTTATATGAATGATGAATGAAATGAAATTAAATGAAAAAATAAATGCAAGCTTCTTGTGTGCCCCCCCCTTCCAAAAAAAAAAGTCCTGATAGGTATTTAAAAAAAAATATTGTATTCGTATCATCGAAGGTAGGAAAAGCAAGGCCCGAACCCGCAACACAATTCCCTAGTACCCGCTGCATGGTCTACTTGAGCGCCTTACCTCCGCGCTAAGGTACCTTGTGGGTAAGTGTGGTTTTCACACTTCACGTTCAGGAAACTGAAGAAGCATCTGGCCTACTCTGAAACTAGTGATAATATTTTCTGTAAATATTTGTTTTAAAATACTAACTGCATTACAACACCACTCCTGGTGACACTTGAATCCAAAATCTTTAACTCAAAAGCCAGCGTTAGAGCAACTTTGCATTCATGTAGTTATATTTTAGAAAAAATTCAAAATCTGGAATTTCGAAATCCATCACTATTTTCTTGCAACAATCTATTGCATTAGATTACTCTGCAAAAATTATCAACCATGTATAATTTATGGTTCGTTAGTAAGGTTTATTACTGCTAACTTGAGAATTTTCCTTTGAATAATTTATAAAGCTATTTATTCTATTAGCATGTGCATTTTCTTATTGTTATCTGAAATTTTTATTAAGATTAGTCCATTTGACTTTTTTTCTTTTCATCACGAAGAATTTTTGGAAGTGCAAACATTTAAAAACCGTGGTATAAACTGGACGTTTGAAACGAGATGCTTGAAACTCACGCGTGAAGCGTCGAAAAGTTGAAGTCAATTCACGCGTTCTCCGTTCGTCCGGAAAATGCCGCCTGAGCTCGCTTCTGTTTGGTCAACGCTTTACGTCCGAACGCGTGACCGCGTTGGTGTGAACGGGGCTTAAGTAATAAAAACCTGGGGCTTAAGTAATAAAAACCTAAGTCAATTACAGTTTCTACGAAATCAAATTTTCTGCCTTACAAAATTCTCCTTAATTATTTCAAATGTTCGTTATTTCATGTATAACAAAAAGCTCTATAAGTATCCCAATATTAAATACACCAAATACTAACTTAACAATACAACAAATTTTAAAATAAAGCAGTTGACTGTGAAAGAGTATTTCAATAAAATACAGTTACGAAATTTGCGAGGGCAGTTACAACTTAAGTCATACGGTACACATTTATTGAATATTAATTAAATTACCTTTGCCGCGACATCTACTTGTTACTTTATTTTTCGGAAAAGCTGCTGTCACCTGTAGCTGAGTGGTCAGCGCGCTGGATTGCAAAGGGGCAGGTTGCGAGTTCGAACCTTACTGTAATCATATCTAAATTAAAACGATCTTTCCTCACCTTGAAACATGTTTCTTATATTTAATAATGAGTTATTTTATCTTTTTTATTATTTTTGTTTTCATTTCTTATTTTCTATTATTATTGTTTTCAATTCTCGTAATTTTAAAATGCGCACTGTAAATGGGAAGCATTAACCCATTGTGTAATGATATATATGCATCTCTTGTAAAAATTATTTTTTTATTTTTACTTCATTGCATATTTTATTCTCCACATAATTTTACACAAACTCGCTAAAGTTTATTTTTTTTTAAATTCAAAAATAAATAAAAATAAGAAATAAGAAAAAGAAAAACAACAGCAGATTTTTTCTGAAAGCTTTCAGATTTTATATTACTCCCAAACGGGCTTTTTCCCCCCTTATTTATAGGCACATAGACGTTTTGAGAGCATTTGGGCTAATGTGTTATAGTGTTAAAATATTTAAAAACAGCATATCTTAAGAAATTTTATTGTATGAACTTTTTTCTTCTAATTTATTTGTGTAATAATATATGCAGAATAATCAAATTATAGAACACGCTACTTGTTACACACAGATTCCCTTACACGTACTTCCATACCACACATAATCAAGGAAGCCAAAGGAGGGAGGAAAGATTAAAAAATATGAAGTTGATGTTATTATATGGTGGATGGTGTTTCAAGACATTTAATTCTCTTTATATACTGTTTTATAAATTTTATAAATTTAAATGTTTTACAATTTTATAAATCTTAACAGCCAAAACAATTTTATAAATCTTAATTAGCATAAGACTGATTTGTGCGTATAATAGCTGTTTAATCTTACTATCCGAGTTGCTAAATTGCTCAATAAACAAAATTTCACTATAAAACGAATCGGGTGCGATATTCTTCTGCCCAAACTACGAAACACAAGATGAAAGACTTAACTTCAGCCTTCTATGAGTATCACATGATTTTTTTCTCTTCAATAATTCTATTGGCTAAACGCAGACTTCGCTCGCGTCCTCGTTTGGACGACTTTTCGCCGGCGAAGTGCGTTTCGTTGTGTCATTTACGTCTTTTACTCGTGTGGACGGGCCTTTACTATAAAATACAATGAACCCTCCCTAAGCCGATCACCCACGGTTACACATAGATTCGGCTTCAGTGGAGGTGGTCGTCTTAGAAGTGTACTATTTATGCTGTAAAAAATACTTGTCAGTTTTAGAGGTGGGTAGTCTCAGAAAAGTAGTCGAGATGGGAGGACTCACTGCAATTTGTATGAATTTGGAACTATTGTATGCTTTATCATAAAACAATCATAAGTTTGAATTTTAAACTCTTTGCTTCGCGTTTAGCGAAACATTAGCAAAGACGAAAATTCGTTGCTAAATTTTCTCAGAGATAAGAATATATCCTCAGTAGGCTGGCAACAGGTTGATGATGCTTCGGACTAGATTTTGGCACTCAGATGTACTATAATAGCGAAATTAACCCTTAAGTACAGACGTTCATTGCGTAAACACAGAGGATGGGTTTCTCAGACCGCCCTCTATTTTATGCATTTTAAAAATATAAAATTCTAAAATAATACACTCTTCTTATTATATAAGCATTAATACACTTTGCTTGTTATATTGAAGTAATTATTTCTTTTTAGAACTCTAAAATGCATTAAAAATTAATTTTTGAAATCGCATATGAAAAAATACGGAACATATATCAAATAAATAATATAAACACTACTTACTTGCAAATGCGTACAAACTAAACTATTAAATAAATTTCCCATCTACAGAATCTGGATTATATAAAATATTGCAAAATAAGATAATATACAAGGAATATTAAAAAACTGCAGCACATTTTTTAAGCATTTTCAACACAATTTTTGCAAATTCTCTTGGCACATTCATTACATATCGGATTCTTGCAGCTGAAACATAGGCAGTTTTTCTTCTCAGTCTAGGAGGACAAAGAAAGCATGTTTTACACTTTGTAAGGGTATCAGTTACATCCGGGTTAGAATAGATTCCGCTGGAAACTCCTAGCACTCTCTTGAATGCACATTTTCATTTCTCGGTTCACAGTTGGCTTTTGAAGCCTTCATTCCATGTGGTTTCACTAATTCTGATTCCATCAAAAAATCAGTTTTTTCCAATTTGGCACTATCTCTTATCAGGGCAGCTGCTGAAATGATTCAAGTAGTAATAAAGCCATCCCCCCCCTTCATGCGAGAAAAAACTAACGTAAACGCAGAGGTGAGGTCTATATTCAGTGGCGTAGCTAGGGTGGGGCAAGGGGGGACACCTGTCCCCGGGCGCAGCATCCAGGAAGCGCCAAATTGACGCTACGAAATTTTTGAATGATATATTTTCCATTCTTAACAGGCAGAAAGGGGCGTAAATTCTTCAGTTGTCCTCGAGCGTTGGAAGCCCTGGCTACGCCATGGCCCAATTTTAAAAATTATTTTAAAAAAACTACCACGAGTGTATTGGTGCAACACCAGGGTGCCTGGGTCATAGACCCTACATCGAACAAAATACGTACTTCGAATCATACAGGGAAATAACCTAACATAATATCAACTTTAAAAAAAAAAATTATATATATATATGTACTATAACTATTATTGCAACCTAAGTTAACCTCTGATTGGTCGTGGCAAACGTTTACCATAGACTCTGAAAGCGACCTGGGAAAGACTGAAAAGGGGCTGGTGAGGGACCTGATGGGAACAAGGCATAATAATCCAAGAGAAATTACACTAAGTACAGGGTGCAAGTGCGAGTTCAATTGATGCCACATTAAGAAACAGTAAATTAATAGAACTAAATAAATAACATTATATACAATTCAAATGAGAGAGACATTACAATATTAGGTCATGTAATTACTTAAGATAGCCATAAGTCTTTTACTATTGCATGAGTCATTAATATCATAGTCATATACCCGGATTACAGGGTTATCAATGGTATTCAAGTTTTCATAAAATTTCCGGGCAAGCCGGCAATAAAAGTATTTTAATTCTTCAACCCCTAACTCTGTATGTATTTTGTGATTTCTTATGTACCATGGTGCATTTGAAATCTTTTTGAGCAACAGATTCTGGGCCTGCTGTAACTTTTTTCGATAGGATTTGCATGAATATGCCTAAACAGGGCAGGCATAACACAATATCGGCTGCAAAACGGTCTTATAAATAAGTAACTTGTTATCTATAGAAAGAATACTGTTTCGAGCAATTAAGGGGTGAAACTAACTCGAAACTTTCTTAATATAGCTGTAATGTCTGAGTTCCATGAGAGAGTTTTATTGAGGGTCACCCCTAAATATAGGACTTGCTTAGGGACATTGTTTCCGTAAAATCGCAAATTTCGGTTGAACTTATTTTTGGTGGTAAACATTATTGTCTGTGTCTTATCGACGTTTACCCCTTGATCTCCCATTTTACCAGCCAAGTCTCAAGCGTGTTAGTGTAATCTTGTAACCGTTGTATTGCTGGGCTAAGAAATGCACTTTGAGTGAGGATCGCAGTGTCTTTTTTTTTAAAAAAAAAAAAACTAATGGATAGAGTTTTAAAAAAATTTAGGAATCATCATAGTTTATGTCAACTTGAAAGTACTGAAAAGCAGAAGAATGACTATATAACTTATAAGCAGTTTCGCAGTTCTAGAATATTGGCGCGGCCATACAGACCCCACCTCTGTGTTTAAGGGTTAATAACATCTAAAAGATTTTTTGAATATTAAGTCTTTAAAAAAAGTCTTACCATACCTTTTGTTAATTAAAACTGTTACTTATTTAAATAACAGTAAATAATAAAAGAACCATACGCCAAAAAGTACAGCAATTAACTTCCTAAATAACGACAGCAATGCCTAAATACAGTATTGTTGTTGATTATCTGCGCTAATGATATTTAACACTGTTGCCAGTCTTTTAATATTAATTATTCTCTCAAACCACTGAAGCTGACAGCGGATAAATCTTTACAACCGAAGTCAATCATCTTCCACAACCCCCCTAAAATTCACATAATCCGTTCTATCATTTGTCCGGGAAACGCCGTACGAAAAATCGAGGAGGAAGTGACGGTCAGAAAATGCGCTAGTGTATGTATGTGTATATGGGTGCGTGGGCGGAACTAGGGTGCCAGACGGTCGGCGGCTATCGAATGAAGGGTGGAGAAAGGGGGGGAACAGATGGAGCATTGAACTGTACGCGCATACGCAAGTTGCGAATTCTTTCCCCCCTCCTTTCCGTTATTTGGTATGCAATTCGTCTTGTTAGCAGTTGCTGGTAGAGAGTAAAATCTTCAAAGGGATTTCCCGTTGTTTGTAAACTTGTGTCTTGACTTCGGACTCATCCGCCTCATTATCCATGACAAGAGATGAAATGCAGATACGCGCATATCGAAATGTGTACATTTTATTTGTGTTTCGATATTTGAACGTCGTTTACTCGAAACGGCGGAAAACAATTGTAGTTTAAAGTCTCCAGACTTCATTTCTTTCTTTCTTAAATTTAATATTTAAAAATACGGCGTATTTCTTCTGCACTCCCGAATAAGTGAAAGACGACTTGTTTAGGTAAGTAATGACTCACGATGTAAACAAAGGGCTATAAAACTATATAGTCCATGATGACTGTTCTATTAAAATAATTACACGCTATATTGCTTTTAGGTTACCGACATTTGCCCAACATATTTAATGCCCATTACATAAACGTTATGCACATTCATCCAAATTATTTAAATTAATAGCCTCTCTAGTGCTATTATCTTTTGTTATCATTTGAATGAAGGAAAAAAAATCCGCATAACTGGAATTTGGAAAATTTGGAGTCTTGGCAATTATATTATCATATTATGTTTTCTTTATTCAATCAGATTTTACAAACGTAGACATAATTTAAGGAGTATATAAAAAATTATTTATTTCTTATCAGTAAGTAACAGCAATGGCCGCGCATTTAAAAAAAAAAAAAACTTCCGAGTTTTCCCGGCATTCAAGTTCAGAACAATCTTGCTTATATAGCGGAAGATGACAATTTGCCTTGCAAGAG
>KK118251.1:119774-130268 GCA_000611955.2 Stegodyphus mimosarum | reverse complement strand
AAGCGATAAGAGGTTCTATACACCCCAAAAACCCAGGAAAACAAATCGCCTGGCCAAATCTTATCGCTTTCCCCACAGAGAAATACCCCATAAACTAGTTCGTCGTATGCGCTGTTTAGACGCAAACATCACAGCCGAGATGACACGGCTGGCCACAAAGTATCACAATCTGAGAGATAAACGTCAAACGACTCCGCTACGCAGAATGGAACCAGCTCGGATGAACTGATAAAGAGTTTGAGTATCTTTTAGAAGGAATGAGAGGAAATTAAAAAGTTTAAAGAATTCCGAAATTTGAATGAGTTCTTTCAGCAGCTCATCTCTCTCTCTCTCTCCACCTTATATATACAGATGAGTCCATATTGCCCAAGCAGCTTAAAATTCGAAAATATGCGAAAAATAAAAATATTAGTAATGATTTCTTATTTCATCATCCATTTATTCTTTTTAAGTGACTTGCCATACACTGTGTGAAACATAGATATTTAATTCACTTTCCATGCAGCTAAAACCCAGTTCTCAAAATATGGCCATTCTTTTATTTTCTAGTTTCTCTTCCAGATTTATTTAATATGTTAACTGCTTGAAAACCTGAGCATATCTAAAAGACAATTTACGCATGTCTTATTATTTTAAATTTCTATTTTTTAACTAGATACCTGACTGATACACTTTTTAAATATTTAATTTAAAATACATCTCAGGGTAATTTTTGAGCATCTGAAACATTTCTGTAATTCACAAAAGATATTTTTAACCGAATATATTGCGTAGCTTGTTTGGTTTTAATATGTGCTTGGTATTTTTTTTCAGGGGGGGTTGACAGTTAGAAATACTAATTACCTAACCATTTTTTGCATTTTATGTTATGTAACGCTATCACAGCACTAACCCACTAGCGCCTCAAAACTGTCATTTCTTCCAGGTACTAATATTCCTTAGATTTTTAATTTATCTTTCAGTACATTGCTTATCTGTATTGAAAAACAGCGATTTAAAAGCAATACATATGCTTCTTCATAATTTGTAAATTCACATTATTTATTTGTTTATTTATTTATTTTTCCAAATTACAGCACGGTAATGCTTGTCATAGTTTAAAAAAAAAAAGCGCTACTTGAAAACTATACCAATCCTAAATATTTTATGTAAATGTCACTAATAAAATACTTATTTTTTTAAACTATACACAATGTATTTAATGGAAAATATGCATAAAAATCACACCTATAGTATAACTGGTGGGGGGAAAGAAAAGAAATTTTTAGTACTATGTTAGATCGATTATGGAAAAATCGTTTGTTTTCGCAAATACTGCATGTCTAGTTTATCAATATGTTTTCAAATAATATTATAAATTGATATAAATTCAAATTCAATTAGCGTGATTTGAAACATTTATTATTTTTCAAAACACTACAATTAACATTTTAACAGCAAAAAAGGAAAATATTAATTTAAAAAAGTCAGCGGTTTAATAATAAAAAGACGTTTAAAATATTAAAGCCTTTAGTTAAAATAATACTGTTTTCAAATTCGCAACACGTTACGAGAAAACCGGTTAATTTATCAGGTAAGAAAATCTAATTATGATAGTAAATTTCTTTGTTTGTATACTGCTATCAAACAGAAAAACAGGCCCAAATATCTCTAATTTGTTTTTGAACACCAGGTGGCAACACCTGTGGGAAAATTTGCCAACACAAAAATTATCGGGCGAGCAAAAAGAAAAAGCTTCCGCGATCCTTTTCAGCTTAGCGAGAGTTTGAGAGTCTCTCTCGAAAACATTCCCGAACTCGAGCTCAGTTTTATCAGTCAGCCGGTGAAGGCAGTGTCACTAGCACTCGAACCTGCAGAAGAGCCTAACTGATAAGGTCAGCTGCGGAATGGTGGCGGCTCACCTTATTGTCGGAAAGAGTTTTCTCCCACCGAATCGACATCGCTCTCCCTCTCCTCTTCTCGCATTCCTCGGAGGAACGACCCAGCACTTCATATCAGCTAATGTTGCCATCTAATGAAAACTGGTGTCTCATTTGTTGTCGTCTGTTCCTCGATTGCTTAAGCATATCAGTGACACAAGTAGATTTAATAGATATAGCTTAATTTTATAGCATATTTCTTTCGCCATGGCATTGCTAGAATGGCAAAGAATAAGATAGTTATTGTTAAAAATATCGTTTAGAATACGATCTTCAACTAAAAAAAACTAAATCCTTTATGAAATTCGTCCTCAAATGTACTGATTCTGTTAAAAAAGCAAACAGCGGACTTTAAATTTTGTTGACTCAAGGAACCCATAAAACTATTCTGCGGATTTAAGGAACGCATAAAAAATTCTTGCGGAACCCCTACCTTCTGAAAAAAAAAAAACTGCACGAAAAGCATTTTAAAATGTCTTAGATACGTACATTTTTCTGTGGAAAAGGAAAAGAAAATCATTATTTCATCATACCATGAAAACTCATCTATTACATATTATTTAAAGTAAGAACAATGGAAACAAAAAAACTAATTAATTTTTCTACACATTTAATTTAGCAGTCCACATAGTAATTAAAAGTTATATCGAATTCTGATCTTGACTAGCGGAACCGCTAAAGGAGTTGCTTGGAATATACGGATTCTATGGATAAAAATCTGAAGACCCCTGCATTTGAACTAAGATTATTCGGGCAACGATAATACTACTCGGTTGAAACAGAACGTCGCTGTTGCTATTCGAATTAAAAATTGAATTTCTAAATAAAAAAAAAAATATTTTTAATGGTGTTTCGCGTAAGTCAACCAATCAAATAAACCGAAGGCGAAGATTCCCGGAAATGTTTCCTTCGACGGGCTGTTGAGGGTACCTAGTAGATGTAATACCGGTTTAAAGTAACATACGAAACGAAGAAGAAAACTACTCTTCAAAACATATAAAATAAAAAGACAGAAGGTCAAAAAGCAATATTCCATTAACTCCACTTTCTTTCTATTGCCTACCTTTCAAAGCGATTTTCAGATCAACGAATTTCACTGCTTTCCGAAAAGTCAAAAACGCCTATCATACAATACTCAGAATTTTAATCCGATTATCTCGCTGTAATAATTAGTCTCCAGTAGCCGCGAAGGGAGAAGCACATACTGATAGCTGAAACACACATGTATAATTAAGAATTTAGCTATGCACTTCCTTGCTTGCAAAATGTAGTATTATAGCTTATAAAGCCTAATGATTAAATAAAAACTCACATAAACAACTATTCATTCGAAACAAGAAAGTAAAAATGAATATGAAAGTATGAATAAAATATTCGTCTAAAATGTCGGCAGGAGAGACATCCAGACATAAAAAGAAATAACTAGTTCCTTAAAACATCCTTCTACTTTTTTTCTGAGAATTCTTTCTCATCTTCGCTACTGGTCCTACTTGTTTAACTTGCTTTGCGGGAAAAGAACCGTATCTTCTCATTTAGCTCCAATAGATATAGCTCACACACATTTTAGATAAAGACATCTGCAAGTGCACCAAATAACACAATAACTTAAACATCTACAAGGAAAGTGCTAAATGCAATTATTAAATGTGTTTTAAAGCATCATTAATCACGGTCTTCTAGAGCACAATTACCAACAATAAGAATAAATTCTGAGTCCGGAAAACATGTTCAAAACTAGTATTTCAAAACACTTAAATTCCCCCTTTTTGCGGCATGCATTAATTGCAATAAAATCAAAAAAATTAAATTATTATAGCTTATCAGTCTTAAGTGTTTTCTAACAGGTATAAAAAAAAGACTAAATTCTGTCAATTATTGAAATTCAAATTTCAGCAATTTATTAATCTTAAACGGGACCCAATTAACATAGCTCTGGACTTCTAGATACAGCATCCTTTCGCTCACTTACTTGTTTTCATAGTCTTCGTTGGGGAACACAGCCGTGGGAATGTTACCGGACGATTTGGGAACCCCGTAAAATCTGAGACCCTAGTCCGGTGATCGACCAAAATAGACTTATAAAAAAAAAAGCCTTAGCGATTTTATTCCCGATTTAACTGTCAATCGGAAATAGCTGTTGACCAACCTTCCCATATCAGCCATCATTTTCGCATCCTTGTATAAACCATGGAGGTAAGAATAAATGTTCCTACCTCCATGCTATAAGCCCATGCAGGTAAGAAACCCCATTTCTCCTATTCCTACATCTATGATATAAAGGTAAAGGAGGGTGATACCTTGCCCTCCTTTAATAACCAAATTGAATTTTAAAATGAATATACTTATAGAATAGAATTGTAAACAAGAAACTAACAGTCAAGAGTTTTTTGAAAGCAATGTGAACATTCGGAAGCACATCTGTTTGAATTTTTTTTTTTTTTTTTTTTTTTTTTTTTTTTTTTTTTTTCAAAGTGGTTAACAGCGAACTTAATGTAGACTTCTATGAAAATAACTCTCAAAACACGGTTTTGGATTTTTGAATTATTTCATTTAATTCCATTTAATTTTAGAAAAAGATGAAATTAAAAAGTTATAGCTTTAAATTTAGGATCAAATAAGCATTATTAATGCATAAGATTTTTGAAAGATGATAATAAGCTGTCTTATGAATATCTTGGAAACACGCAATACGAGGTTAAAAGATTCCACTAAAATAATACAAAATAAAAAAGTACTATGTCGTTGAAAGCACTGGCTTTACGTTTCCTCATTTATAGAAGGGGATACATAGACTGTGTGTTAAGTAACAAACACAGTAAAATCACACTTAAGTCACAAACACAGACTGTGTTGCAAATGCAATGAAGATCTGTCTCCAGATCGGGCTCAAATGGGAATAAAATGACTCAATCTTTCCCTCTAAGGTTCAAATGGGAACAAAAGAATTAAGGTTCTTTTGAAAAAGGGTTCAATCGGCATTAAGCCCCTCGCCATTATGGGCTTGATTTTGTAGCTCACCACTTTACGTTATAATCACCTAAAATCCTCAATTAAATGCCTCCAAGACACTATGAAACCAAAGACGGGCGAAATACCAGTGTTCAGAAGTTTTGACTCCTCGCCTAGTAATGCTTAACAAATATTCCAATATTTGAATAGTGTTGCGTTCTGCACGGTTTCATGGATTTGGATTGATTAACGCTAACACTAGATGAAGAATCAAAATGCAATTTATTAGCCAGTATTATACAGGACAATTTCAAATACACGTTTTCAGTCGTCGAAAAACTACGACAAACACGCTGAAACGATCATCAACACAGGTTTCAGGCTAGCAGGCTATAACGGTGAAGACAGCTTCACGGCAAAGCACTAGAGTTCAGCTCCCAACTCGATTCGGCCGTTCTCGGAATTCAACGTACTCTCGAAACTCTCCACGCTACAACTCGCGATGCACACTCTCGATGCATCAACTCGCGATACACTCAACGACCAGCTCGACAATAGACAATAGGCTGCTATTCCGCGTACAGGCAGGGTTTATATAGCTTTTGGTCTGCCTTCGCGAACATTCTGGGTCAAGAATTCGTTCTAGAATGTTCTCCATCCGTCTACGGCATATCGCCAATTTTGTCGCCAAATGGGCGATTTTGTGCCAAATATGGCAACTGCCTTCCCTTCCATTTTCTGGAAACCTAATCTCGCCTTGCGGAGAAGCTTTCTTACCGCGACAAGGCATTCCGTAAAAATATCTTTATGTGTTTTGCCAAAAGTAACATCAATGCAATATCCTATACCAGGAAACGACGGGTTACAAGCCTATGTTTACTTACCAATGAACGATTCTTAATCACGTATCTCAGATTTTTTACGTAATTATTTTATTGAATGGTAACTAAATAAGAGCTCCTCCATTTTTACTTGAAAATTTTGTCATATTCTGTTAAAAATAGGAAGAATATTAACAATATTACGGATAATATGTGTTCAGGCAGAAATAATGGCTGTTTGGATAGATGCATTCCAGTAAAGCTAACCTAAAGAGAACTAGTATTTTGCATTCACAGTATGGCATTGGAAATAGCACGGAAACCACATGCGGCCCATACGTTCAGCTACCAGGAATCCAACCCGGAACAGGTCACTAGTTCGTCGCTTTAGACAGTCGTCCACTGGTAGGCTCGATACTTGTAAATTTTGAGACACAAATCATCTGTGTAAACTAAGAAACTGCGGCAATGCAGAAATGTGCAAACAGAAAAATACCAAAACAAAATCAACGATAACACCCCCGCGATGTCTGAAACGATAAATAATTCAATAACTTTTCTCCGCGTAAAAGAGACCGCACCCCTGATACCAGAACTCAACCAGCAAAGGCATCTGTATTCCTCTAACATGATATATATATATATGCATTAGTATGTTAAATCATGAAACAAACAGGCATCGCATATTCCTCAGAATTAATATCTCCAACACACCACACCCTAGTGAAAAACATCCCGAACCAATCGGGTACTACCACGACCGGGGTAGAGCGCGATTACTAAAAAATTTCTCGCCAAGACCCCGCCCTCCTTGCTGCTGCAAGAATGCGATCCCTCAGATCGTGAGAAAAGCTGAAGAAGCGGGTGAGGAAATATGTACAGAAGATAATAAAAATAATAAGAAATAAATGAGACACAGATGGGGAGGGGGTGTCGAGGGGTTCCCCTTCCTCATCTGTAGCCGGATGTAAGGACGTTTGTAATTTGGAGTGGACTAGTCGGTGGTTATGCACCGTCTAGTTATTCGTGGACCCGCCAAATCAAGGGATGCCGACACGTCCAGGGAACAGTTACACATCACCAAATTGCAAATCGTAGTTTACCCCTCAAATTGAGGATTAGTGCAGTCTTTATTACAAGCTTAATCACCTTTTGCCGAAAGTCTATTAAAGGCGGCAGTAAACTGTTCAGACAATGAAACAAACATGACGCAGCAAGTTTATGCTGCTTTGCCTTAAAAAAGTGCAAAACTCGGAAAATCATGTGTGATAAAAATGAATTTCTAGCTTTCAGAATTACGATGACGAAACTTTATGCTTAAATTCTGCCATTTTTTTAACAGTAAAGATTACCCTTATTCTTCTTCAAATTCCAAGCCTGAAAGTAATTTCCGAAATTTAACTACAAGTTGTATCAGCAAGAGGGATAGAAGAAGAACATATTCATCTGAAACAAACCCTTTGTACTCTAATTTCTTCTCTGTCAGTTTTGAGTTTTAATTATTACTGTTGGCTAAAATTGTAATAAAAACTAAAATCTGATTAAGATGTGGTATTACACTCTTCATCATTCCCTGCCAAAAAAAAAAGAAACCCTTTCTGATAAATTATCCGTAGAATCATGAACCATCAGCTATCATTGTTACCACTATCAATAGTAGTAATTGCTGTTTCACGTTTAATATCATTTCGGCTATCGCATAAATCGCTATCAATTTGTTTTCGAGTAATTACGCTTATAACATAGCATACTTCCACAAAACGGAAGTTCTAATCGTGCTTTTAAATTTTCCTCAAACAATTATTCTACAGTGCAAAGCAAAAAATTATTTTATAGCGAGTATATAAACTGATCAAGCTATCAGTTACACAGAAATATCTCATAATATTCTCGCGCCTCAGCGTTTCTTTTCGACTGATTTGAATTAGTTATTCTAACATTCATTTTACTTGGCTGCCGCAGTTCGGGTTCAGTTTGACTGTAGATTATCATGCGCAGACATCAAATTATGATACTCTTGTCTCCAAATGTTTGCAAAGTCGTCTT
The DNA here is from genome assembly GCA_000611955.2 of Stegodyphus mimosarum. Taxonomy (NCBI): domain Eukaryota; kingdom Metazoa; phylum Arthropoda; class Arachnida; order Araneae; family Eresidae; genus Stegodyphus; species Stegodyphus mimosarum. Next base: position 122,533 of record KK118251.1, on the reverse strand, counting down.
TGTCAGTTATCCATCGAACTACAGACGGCAAGATTTAAGAAATTGCATAGTTTCGAAGATGAGGCCAGGACTCTACATAAGGTCAATTTATAATTAAATAATTAAAGTAATAATTTCATCGGCTGTACCACCTCTCTCATTATCCACTAAATCGTTTGTTTGAATGAAAAAGAGTGCAACGTTTCTGTAATTTATTATTATAATAAAAATATATTATTACTATTCAGTATCTAACTATAATAATACCATATGAATTTGTTAAGTTATTGTCTTTTCATCGTAGGAAACGTCAACAATGGCGTAGATGGGATTCGAACTCCGGACCTGCTTTCCAGTTAGTTACACGTAAAATAAAGCCAGCTATACAAAGGCACGCGGTAAGAAGGGTGAAAATACTAGGGAAGAAGGAATTCGATTGTCAGGTTTCTGGATCGTCTACCACATTTAGTTCGGGCGCCGCTGCAGAATCATTTAGAATTTTTGGAGCGGGAGGCATGAGAAAGTAAACTATGCCCTCACCGGAATTCCAATTCCGTACTTCTCGATTAGCCAGACGTTCATTCTAATTACATCGCGAAAGCATGCGATAAAAGGGAGAAAAATGCCTTACATGCTTAGTACTGCTATTGTTATTATTATAATCATGATTACAATTATCCTCGTTTCTCAAACTTATCATTTAAATGGAAGAATATTATTATTATTATTATTAAGTATTACAAATAAAATCACCACATTGTTGTTGTTAGCATCATCGTTACCACTATTATTATCAATACACGCAGTGCTCAGGATGGACTAGCGTTGCGTACAAATTTGGCTTAAAAAAGTTTTAGGGAACATATCAAGTTCACAAGCTGGGGATTTACTGTTCTTAATATAACAAATGTAATTCCTTATTTAACAAATTTGAATCACTACCGCACACTGGCAAATATATCTATAATGGCTGGATTACGGTATTTTAATTATTAATAATAATTTACTATCACTCTTAAATTAGTATTAATAATTAAGCATTTAGAATTAAAGGATTCATTTCTACTCGTGACAGCAAATTTTTATCACTTATAACACAGTTCGTAACCACGATAGTTTTCTGTAAAGTTAAGTAAACTGTTATTTATCACTTTCCATTTATCGATCTAGCTCTAGCGCCCCTTATTGACAACTGGTCAAAAGTCCTTCCGACTGAATATGAAAAACATACCAACCACCTAACGTTCAATTAGATTGAGACACGAATCGTTATTGCTGCTTAACTATCCTTAAAACACGTCCGCCGCTATCTACTTACTCAAGAAACTTCCCCCCCCCCTTCTTCTAAAAGTTGTTAAATTACACACGTGATATACCCCCTTCCCCTTCGCTAAACTTTTTTTAATGCAGTTCCGCTAACTTTTCTTCGCGTCAAATGTTCCTTCCTTGTCGTCACGCAGCCCCTCGCTTTCTTCAAGTTCATGGTGTTTTGACTAGAACTTGCCGCTCGCATGAAAGAAACCAATGCGCTCCTCTTTCTCATTATCTAAGGTGTAGGGGATATTTTGTTGTTTGGCATCACGATGGGATTTGTTTGTTTATCACTTTCTCGAGACACCTTCAACGCATTACCTGAAAAACATGTGATATTTGCAGATTATATGTTGAGGGGATGGCTCCCCAGATTAGGGAGGTACTCCAGCAATTTATAAACAAGAAAGTAAAGACGCATAATGGAAACGCGGTTTACAATACAGTGCGTGAAAGGAGATGTGAACGAGAAAATTAATAATTTAAACCAAATGTAAGACAGTTGATGAAATTCATGATAAATGGTTGCATTACAAACGAGTTAAGTGTCTTCAGAAATCTCAAATCACAAACTCAGTTTATCAATTACAAAGAAAAGCTGTAAAATTATTGTATTAAGACATTCCACTTATGCGCCTTTGTGATGTACTGAATTTTATACATCGAACACTAATCCGAAGTTCCTGTTTCGAATACAGGCAAGGATACTACACTCCAAAATCCTTTTTATAAACGACGCTCGAATTAAAAAATGATAGATGATAACTCGTCACAGGATTAGTGTTCCCTTGCGGTGTAATCCAATGATGATCCAGCCATCTTTGCAGCTCGACGAAAGTAGGGTCTATTTTCCTACCATATTCTCATTCTAAAATTCTTCTTTGCAAGCTTTTAACTACTCTTAAACATAATTTTAACTGGCACCTCAATTGATTCTTTTAGATAGTTAACATAATAAGCGCGAAAGGCTTCTATTCCGTCAATTAAACGACGATTCCTGAAGATATTTCAAATCTTCCTAACTTTTTTCATACGCCTGAGAGCCTTGATGTTCAGAAGAAATCAGAAATTAGCTACTGCAAATCAGGGAAATAAAGTAAAGTTAGAAACAGATCGATTCCAAACGTTTTAAATACAGAGTCATCATGATCATATGTTTTGTGAATAATGTGTCATCTTATGAAAAAATGTGTCAAAATAACGGCAATAAAAAAGAGAGAGAGAGATAACAGGAATTCGGATAATATCCGTCCATTAATAGGACAACTGACCCTCCTCAGAAAAAAATCATCAATTGACCGTTCAAAGTAAGTAGATTAAAAAATTAAACAATTACTGCGATTGCCCAAGTAATATCAACTCAGACTGATCGCAAAAGACAAGTAAATTAAAAAGGTATATCAAAGGGTATATTAAAAATTGCTAATAATTACTATAATAATTATTATTATTAACGATGATGTCAGCGC
>KK118251.1:90344-119746 GCA_000611955.2 Stegodyphus mimosarum | reverse complement strand
AACGTTCAAGGTAACTGGAAACGGAATCCTTGTTTCCCCCCCCCCGACTGTCGGAGTGTGTGTAACACATATAGACACACAAATTTTCGATCACAACGTAAAGGATAAGTACTCACCGGTTGTACAAAGTCCTATAAATGTGTGTGCGTGCCTTTTAACAAGGTCCATCCCTCGGAAAATAGGTAACCTCCTTAGGATGTGGCCAAGGAAGTCGAAAGGTGTAATGGCTGACAGGTCCCACTTTAATGTGTTTAACACCAGAAGTTCCCAGCTCTGAAACAAAAGCAACCTATTAACAAAGGGCATAAAACATTATCGCTAAAACGAATATGCAATTTTACTATTGTTAATATTTCAAAAGGAGAAAAAAAAATGATGATGGCAAGTAAATATAAAAAATACTTTTCAAGATGCGTTTGTGGGTACAGCATCGTTACTAAGCAGCTACACAGCATTTAAACCATGCTTCGAAAAGCAAGTTCTTTGACAGCAGAGCTGCGTTAAAAATATAGTATGACAATGATAAAATCACCCAAGATGAAACATATTTAAAATTAAAATATTTTTAATTCAATTCTTTTGTTATACTAAAGAGTCTATTCACCAGCCGTTTTAATTCAACCTATTTCACTTATCGTAGGGGTATTCCGAATACATTCTCTTTCTTTAACCATAATCTCGTCTCAGTTTCAAATTTTAAAAAGTGTGGAATTGATTTCGTTGACTATAACGTGATAGGTAAATAATATCAGATTGAGATTGGTTATTATTGTTTAATAGCCTTCGAATGCATTTGCCATACGATTGGATTTCCATCAAAGCTCTCAAGCGCTAAATAAAGGAATGCTTTCTTAGAAAACTTTCTCAGGAACATGATGCACTGCGGAAAAACCATTAAAAAACTTGTGCAATCGGCTCATTCACGAATTAGCATATTGATTGAATTACTTCTGAACCTCGTCTACATTCGGAAAGTTGTCTCTGTGAGACTTTCGTAAGGGAAACGGAATCACATCAGCATAACTTGAGCAAAAGTTCGAAAACTCCATGAAGCCAGTCTCTTCAATCGCCAGGCACTGAATCCAGATGAATACCTGTGATGACCACATTGACTGACCAGATGACCTGTGATGAATACTTCTGAGACATTCGGCCACTAATGGTTCACAGATAAATGAGGCAAACAACGATCACCCGAACGTAAACTTCCTTACCAATACAAGTACAATTTTATTTTGTCAAAAATACATCGCTTTCCGTCTAATTTTTGAATTACAAAGAGTGGAATTAATTTCTTTGACTGCTGCATCTGCTTGTCTATTTGACAATGGGACAGTAAAGATTAATCTCAATAATGATCACACAAAATTCTCAAATGAAAAAGGTCAATGTTTACCTACCGCGCAACAGGTTAGAGAGGACAAAGAACATTCTTATGCCAGTTGAGTTCAAAAAAGGGTTCATCGGCGACATGCCAAAACAGAATGCACATCACACCCCACATTCCACACCTTGAACCTGATCTAAATCGAAAACTGCACAAATGGAGGAAGGAATCCACAAGTAATAGCAGAAACCCGAGCGCTGCATCGGTAGCGAACTACCAATTCCCCAATTCCAAGAAAGAAAAATTACCAGAAAAAAGTCCACAGTGAAAGAAATCGGGGAAAGTACTACACAGGGGGGTCAGGGTCGAAAGAAAGGAGGGGGGACCATTCACCTGGTGCCGAAATTTCGGGAACGGGAGAAAAGCATGACTTGTCGGCAAAGCGCCGAAAAGAGCGTTCTAGGGATGAGGGTGAATTGTTGAACAGCAGGAGCGATGAGTTGAGAAGATCGCGAATCATTCTTTGGCGCAGTTATGGCCACGCATAGTGGAAAATCACCACAAGAAAATCTGTAAAATATCCACTACTCAACAATGCATCAGCCGAAAGGGAGGAAATAAGACAATGCCGGAAATATTTTAAAATATGTAAGAGAACTTAAACTCGGAAATAATTTAAAATGTGGTCGGATAAAATACTACATATTAACTGCCATTAGCAATATATCCATAAACCATATCGGGTTTTGTTGGTTTCATTATAAGGATTAGCACACTTTGAATTACCAGCAAATACAAATAAAATATGCTCAAAGAAATGGAGAAGCTTAAAAACATACAAGTAAGAATTAAAACACAATACGGTTGAGCTCCATGTCGATAGTCGTACGAAAAGGACAAGGTTAATAAGAAAAAAATGTTCAGAAGAGAATGAAGGTGATACTGTCATATTTTTCCACTAGAATTACAAAAAAAGACGAACACCATCCACCCACTGCTCACAGTATTCCCAAAATGCTCATAAAAAGGCTGATATAATCAGTCTTCCAATTACGTAACTGGAGAGCATTTCTATGGGAATGGTGATATTTCTCTCGACGACCAGCTTACTACCTTGAAGATATTGGCAGTCATATTGAAATAGTCTAATAAAAACGGTATATAAGCAAATTAGCCAAGCATATTACTTTTGCTGTTTTTAATGCCAGCAATCAGATCGATTAATCTTTGTATCATAATCGTTTTACAGGTCTGTGATCTCTGTGGTATAGGTCTGCCTTTCGGTACTACTGTTAACGAAGAGAGAAAGAGCTAATCTAGTAGATCGGATTAGCATTCGAAGCCAGAGAAATCTTAAAAAATCCAATTTTGTATACGAACATCCTGGATTCTTCCCGATTTCTACAACTTCTTTCACTAACTTAGACAAGTATCATCATACACTTGCACTAACTTAGATAGGGTCTTCTTACGCTAACTTAGATAGGTATTCGCTGCTTTAAAAATTAAATTTCATCATAGTTGACAGCGGTAATCATTTTGAAAAAGAACGCAGCAAATTACCCAATAAGGTGCGATTCAGATCGTCCATCCTGAATAATCATTGAGAAAAACTTCTCATGTGCGTCCAGAATCAATCATCAAATACTGCAGGTACGTTACAGAAGTTACTTCTGAACAGAAGCAAATGAACACATTCTAGCTTTGGCGAGAAGTTTCATCAGCAGCCCACTCAGCCTTCGTTTGCACCACATGGCGTGGCAACCCCTCAACAAAAGAGCCGAAAAACGATCTCACTCTGATGCCGGGGGATGGAGCAGGGAATCTGCCAGCCAGACGACCACCCTTCTCAGTATTGAAATGGGGAGAGAGCAACAGGTTCCCAGGGTGCTCGGAGAGCTCCGAAAAGCAAGCAAAAAAATTTTTGATCCTGCATTTTTGCTCAATTTGGCACTCTTCCTATGGGAAAAACGCCCAGTCCGAAACTTTTTTGCCACGGATATTTTTTTCCCTGTCTTCTTATGGGGGTTCCTCAGACAGGAAAGCTGGTCATGTCCACGAAAAGAAATTTTTTCCCCTTCGCACTCTTCCATGACCTCGTTTATTTTTATTTTTCAAGTTCGTGTGGCACAATGTAAATTCCCCTTTATTTAAAAAAGCACCTGCTCTGTATTCATTCCTTCTTCTCTGTTTGATGTGCAACCTGCCCACATTTTTCCAACTCTTCAAAGCAGATATTTTAAGGAATAAAAGCATTAAGTTTTCTATATAAACTTCTGGTGCAAGAGAAGGGCAACATTAGAACAATGAAATGAAGAGTAGCTCCCTCATCATTCCACAGATAGCTTGTGATTGACACATTTTTCAGAGGTCACAAGGGAAAACTTTCAAGAGCATATAAATAAAATTATAACAAGCCATGTTGTGAAATTTTGACAGCTGTAATTACGACTAATGACACTTAAATCAATCGTGTAATGTTTTTCTACAGCTACGTAGCGCAGATTATTGATTCTATTATCTTGCTCAATTTGTATCATTGTTTTGTATATCGATAAAATTTAGTCAGCTGTGAGCACAAGAAGTAAAAGCATAAATACAGTTTCATTTTCAGAAAAATAAGATAAAATGTCGCTAATAATCCAAAAAAGCTGCCGTAATAAAAGAATTTCTAAACTTTTCTATTCTGAATAAGCCATTTCGTAAGAAGGCATGCCAGTGTTAGTAACTCAGCGAAATTCCATCAACGGCGCAAATTTTATATGATTAGGTTATGTATGGTGGCAACACAGTAGTAGCTATCTCCCTTAAGATGAACGTTTTACGAAGTATTATTTAAGTGAAAAAAGCCCTATACATAATGCCAGTCACCAGCTACTGAAGCCACGACAGACTACCGCTGATGTTTAGTAGCCTTATCCGCTAGGGGACGCAAATAATAAATAAAAAAAGGGATTAACCCAATTCTACATATAAATAATGGGGTTTCTTTTCTTCAGAGGCTTAGTTAATCTTCTATAAGTGACATAACGGCCCTTAACCGGTAATGAGATTTTTTGTCATTACGTATATATTACCTTATAATATTTTGTTTTCTTATCTACTTGGTTTCTTATTGTCTTCTTATTTACATGTAATGATCTAAATATAATCTTAAGAATGAAAGTTTAGGGAAATGAAGATAGTAAAATGCTGTTTAAATACAGTTCTTTAGAAGCAGATCCAAAAAAAATCTTACCACTGCAGAGCTAATTTAGTGGATTATAAATTCAAAACAAACTTCACTGCCTGGAATATTTCTAGTAGAAGCTTGGAAAAAAATAACTGGTCAATCAAATCAGAAGAGAACCTAAAAATGAATTAACCCTTAAATATATCACAACTTTTACTGGGATAGTTTACAGTATCATAAATCCATAAATAGAAGGATATTTAAACTGTGTTCCAAGGAACTCCAAGCAATTCCTTCGAAGGGTTCCGAAAAAGAAAATCAAAATTCGAAGGAACTTTTAAATACCATTTGATCACAAAAATTGCTGATCTAAAATAATGTAAAATAAATTTGTTTCTATACACAACAGCTGAAACAAATCTTTTTATGAACAGTAATGAAATAATGTTTTTGATGTATGATCAATGCGTTTTTTTAACATTTCCCCCCTTCCTTCTGGAAATAAGTATTACACAAAAAAGTTTTAAGGATTCTACATAAAAAAATTACGGTTTTGGGGGATTCTTGAGTCAACATAATTTGAAGACCATTCCCTATATCAGTCTCTCGATATGCATGTTATATACGACAAAAGTTACAAACGTTTGCTAAATTATATTATTAGATAGTAAAAATGTATTCTATACTATTAATTGTAAAATGTATTACACAATTCATTTAACTAAACGCCATATCACTGAGTGTAATTAAAAATGAATGACTTACAATGACACTTCTTACAGATAAAACTCGACATAAATTAACACTCCCGAAAAGTGCTACTCATTCATTTCCCTATGCATTCCTTGGGAAGCGCTTGAGGGGAGGTCAAACCCTTATGGCCCCCCTCTAAGTCCACAGGCACCTTCGCCAACAAAGGCACTGATGTCCTACTATGGACCTTGACTTCTATTTCTTTAAAAGGTCAGAATCATCGTTAACAGGTTTATCCTGCTCCAAACACTTACTATCAGTTTACAGGACGCCGATACTTTCAAGTGCTGGCGATCGCTCCGGAACACGATCTAAAAATACTTCTCCTCCCCCCTTAGCCTCTTCTACTTTTTCTCTTCCCCTGCACATCTGTAAAAAAACCCTTAACGCATAGAATCATCCGCGCTCGTCTCACGATTCATAAATGCAATCAGAGAGAGATGAAAGAAGATGTAATTCCGTAACACATCGTCGCTTCTGCCACCGGACGGGACGATGCTTAATTAAAATACGAATTCCAAAATATTCACAGATGTTAAGAATAACTTAATTGCCTGTTCTCTGTAACTGAAATAATTCGAAGTGTGCTTAGTGTTTGTTATCTTCACTAAGAAACCTGAAATCAAAAAGTTTTGCATAGGTCCTTTTCAACACAAGGACGAAGTATTTTTGTTGTCAGTTTCGCTAAAATCACGCAGGGCAGAAACTGAAGTTACTGCCAAGCGACGATGGATAAAACCCTTCATACATTTATGATATAATTATAGTGTGGTGCTTATTTTGGGTTACACTAATCATTTAAAACAATCGTTTTATCTGGACCTCTTAATAAACATTCTGCAAAAGCTTTTACACCTTATAGCAGATCGATTGCTAATTTCCATTTCCTTCTTTACATTATTCTCTGCATTAAAAATAAAACTGCACTTTTACTTAAAGAAGAGAGATCTTTATAGAATTTTGATATCTTTCCTTAAAACCAAACTGATCTGAAGCTGCATTCTGACTAATTTTAAATTAAACTTAATGCTTTCGTTCAATAATCACTTCATTAACCAATTCATTAGCGAATAATTCATGAATAAAGAATTCAATAAACTATAAAAAAATGCTCCCAAAAATACATCTAAAGCGTTCCATCGAGGCGTGGGATCTTGCCTTTCGAAGATTGCGTCACAAGATTTAGGCTGAATCCGCGCGATTTAAAAGTTTCTTCAGATAAGCCACACTTCTCCGATGGCATCAGTTTCATGAAAGGCGATTTTCCATGATAGAGAAAGTTGACGGAAATATTAATTTGTTTTGCCGAGTGTTGTTATCATTGTGAGAAAGCTTTAAGTTTCCGATTCTCTTGGAGCTTAAAAATCCTTTTTTTGTTTCTTGTAATCACAAGTGCTGACTAAAGTGCGCGAAAATGCTGATGTTCGCTTATGCTGAAATGCTAATCGTTCAGATGAGACTGAAAGTTGATGACTTACCATTCTGAATTAATGCGTTTAAATTAATTGAAGGTTACGTGCTTGACAAACATTCAGTAGAATGTTTCAGTAGCTGATTGCAAGGTTTTAATTGCAAAATATTTTTTTATTCAAAAATAGCTAGTTGCAAAAATAAATGATTTCATGCATTAAATGTACTGCATCTACTTCGACACGCTTCGAATCGACACAAATACCGATGCACGATCGAAGCGATAAAAAAATTGCGATAATGATGTAATAATGAGAGTGAAGATAAACACAGGTAAAAGTAAATAGGACACGAATTTCACCATTGGTTGTTAAAGGTACAGTCCCGGCACAGTAACCGAGCAATTTTGCTTCAATTTTTAACGAGCACAATCCGCGGGGGGGAGTAGGTCTCTCCCTCTTTCCTCTACTAACCTCTCGAGAGGACTTTCGCCTCGGCGAGTATTCTGAGTACACCTTTACCGCACAGATATTATACGAAACATCCCTGCTTTCTCGGGGCCCATGGTTACGGCAGTCAGCGTCACCAACCACTACATCAGCTGGACTAATGTACATTTGTGACACACCAAACCGAACAGTCATCACAGGCATAAGATCTACACTAGGTAGGGTCCACAACGGTATGCCCATTGGCGAGTTTAAAATTATTTAAACGTATTCATTTAAGCACATATGATTGATACGACATAGGATCGAAAAGACATACAATAGATAAAAAATACATACACTAACAACAGCGTTATCTTGAAGACAGAAAGAATGTGATTAAATTATTATTTTTCAGGGTACGTGCAAAGGGTCGAAACCGGTTTCTGAGCTGTTGTATCAATGGTGTGTAGCTACAGAGACGGTCATTTTTACGATTATTTCATTTTTGTATCAATCCCCGCATTCTCGGTAATTTTTCCTCTAGTATTTTTTTACGGGACTTGGACGGTTTTAATTATTTCTACAATATTCTCTTGAACCATGATTTCGTGAAACAAGCATATTTTAGAATTTCTCCGATTAGTACTTTTTACTACTCGCATTCCTCAAGGCCCATCATTTAACCCTTTAAAATCCTAGCAAAGATCATTCATCCTCTCCTCTCATACAGATAAGAAAGTCGACGTCGAGGAGAAAACATGCAAAACATCGCCATACCAAATATAGTGAAAGAAAAATCACAGATTATAACATCTGAGTAGTGTTTCAAAATATCATCCTACAAAATAACGTGTTAAAAAATAGGGCAACTGCAAATTAGATTAGATTATTGTGTTTGTGATACTCAAATAAATTCGTTTTAAAACTAGTCTGGATATTTCTTGAAGACAGAATTACCACTGAACCACTACATGAAAATTAGATGTGTCTATTAGATTTATCCTAGACTCTGGAGATTTGCCATGGTACTACTATTCTCAAAGCTCTTTCCTATGGCTGATAGCGATATTATATATTATACTTGCAAAATTTTGCCAAGCTAACTGAAGATTCATTTTTATAACTCGGTCACTTTCGCCATCCGTCTAAGAGTAATCTTTTCCAGCTCCCGTTTATGTTGCTACTAGTATTTTACGCTTCATTCACCTCTTAGACCATAAATGGACAAGTTCTCATGGAAGTCAAAAAGCAATGGGAGCATCGATGCAGCCATGCTGATCTTTTCCCACAGGAAGTCCCTCATCAAACCAATTTTACTTTTCGCTTACCTTACTTTAGAAAGACGCCCCCTATTTTTCTACTTTGCCTCTTGATAACTCGAGTGCGACAATGCGTAGGCGGGACAAATTTAAATTAAAAATAAATAAAACAGAATCGAAATTGTGGCAACATAGTAGCATCGGCTTCGCGAAGTAGTAGGTGGAATTACCAAATGGCACAAAGGACACAGCGTATCATTTTCTTCGATGCCGTGTTTTCGGCTTTCAAGATCAAGGTTAGGAAGGAGAAAAAAGAACTTGGACGGCGAATGGGGTGTGTAGCGGTGGGGGAGGAGGGTCGTTTTCCCGTCTGGAGTCATGCATTTAGGAAAGAGAGAATGTGAGGATTCTTTTAGCTGTTTCCACGACCTTCGGCAATCAATCTATTCACGCAGATAATGGAATCGTTTAATCTTGCGGTATTTAAAAGGCTATTTCGCGATATTCTCGAGCACCGTAGTGATATAAAAAGAACTTCAGCGCAGTGGCTACGGAAATCATGACGCACTTCCCGAAATATAAGTTATGTAATCTTCATTTGCTTTCCTGTAATGTATTCAATGCACATAACACGATGTGCCACCATTCTTTATTTCTAGAATAATTTGCGTCATTAGTATGGCATATGAATATAAAACGTATTACATTCGCATTGTGGACTTTTGTATATTGTATTTTTTGTTTTCATATCACGCAATTTTCATTTCGCTCGTAAGCAAAAAATTTAAGCTGCTGCCGATGTCCACGCAGCGTAAGATTTTTATGTAAAAGGAGCTTACTAAAAAATTTAACAAAGTAAATCACATTAAAACAATCGAATTTCTTATTACTAATTTTAGATTAATATTATGAATGCATAATAAATTTTAAAAAGTGCTCTAACGTTGCACTTCATTGCTGCACAATTCGTTCTCATTTATTTGCCTAGTTGCACACTAAAGTCATGTAAAAAATGAAACATGAGGATACTTATAAAATTCTATAACTTACAAAATTCTGCCCCAATTGTCTACGTACTTCTCCTTTTTACTATCGATTTCTATATTTAAAAGCTATTTTGAAAATGGTTCGTACAGTACCGGGGGAAAAAATCTGCAAATTACTGCTGCCAATTAATTTCGTTAAAATTATAAGGGAAGCTTTAAAAACAAAAAATGTACACGAATTTCCTGTAAAATTGTTTAATTTGGAGAGTGGCTGCAAAAATTAAGTACTTTAAACTATTTAATATTTTGTACTTATAACTAAATACATATTTGTGCGCATGTGTGTGTATAATGATTTAGATTAGATATTGCAAATGGCATTAAAAAGTAGCTGCAGACGTAGTCATTCTGGTTAACAAACCTTTTTAAATAGCCCACAAATAAGATAACGTGGTACAATAAGTGTTTGTTCTAAAACTTTTGCATTTTTCGGGGTGGGGGGAAATGCAACTAGAAGACAAGCGAAGCAGAGAGCGAATCTGAAGAATGTGAACTACGATGAAATCTTAGTTCACAATGAGTTAGTTTCGGTTTCGGTGTATTTTCATTTGTTAGTTTTAAACATTTAAAATTATTTATTTCCTAAAAACCTAAGTGTCTATACCGTTATAGTCATGTAAGAATCATATATCAGAGATCACTTTTCAAATGACGCAGTTTAGAAATATTTATTATAAGCAGTTACTATTTGTTGGAAGAAAGGGAAAAAGCCAAATTAAAACGAAGAATTAAGTGACTACTGCAAATTAAAGTTAACAATTTGATTTACACGTTATATATATATATATATATATGGGCGCGTGCGTGTGTTTTAAGACAAAAAAAAATATGATAGCAAATTTTTAATTTTAATTGGAAATAGTCCCCCTCATAATTCTCCATCTTAATTTGAACCCTTCCCCTTTCTGTCCTAAAAATAGCAAGTGTTTATAATATATCGCTCTAAAATACGTGTTTCAAAATTAATCCGCATTTTACTTTCTTACATAAGTCTTACTTTGATTGGCTATACTGCAATGCAAGTAAGTTATAGCCAATCAGTTCTTTGAGGACCGAAACTTTTTTAACTCTCTCTCTCTCTCACGCTTTTCTGAATTGCGTGGCCGCTTTTTTCCGCTTTTCCTTCGCTCTCGCTGACACGCTTCTCTGTATCGTGCAACTGTCTGAAGATGATTGAGAAGATTAAGCTTTCGGAATTATGGGGTGCATATTGCGCCCGTAATGATGTGAACCAAATTATACGTCTTAAGATTTAGCCTTATCAAATAATAAAACCATGTTGTATCTACGGCTAAGTCTGTTTGCAAGTGTCATCTTCTATCTACAAAGTACAGTCTTTCCACAAGTTACAGCTACGCAACAAAGAATCTCCAAACTATTACAACTGTCTTCAGCTCTATTGTATGCATCGCGAAGCTGAAACAAGGGTGTTAGCGTGTTACCATGAATAAGGAATTAATATTTTTAGATTTAAATTTTATAGCTTTCAAGTATTAGACTAAAATATTTTTTAAAAAGTCATTTTCTTTTTAATTAGAAGTGCATACAGCTTAATCTTTACACTTTCGGTGTCCTGTTGTCCTACATAATGCTATCGAGGTATTTATTATTCAGGCAAATTGAGTGTTGTCAAAGATTTTTATACTGCTTAACAAAAAGAGAGATTTAAAAAGCAATAAACAAAGTTCTTAAAATTTAGTAACATACCTCTGATATAAAATAAAATACATTTAAATATGCAGCAAACAATTTTTATGAATATTTCCAGTATTATTTTAAATAAATTACGTTACTAAAGCCATATATTACGCGCTGAGCGTCGCATAACAAGTTTGTACAGTTTTCATATACTGCTTTTTTCCTTTCAGCCCCCTTGTTTTAAAATGCTCACGTTTTTACAAACTCCCGCTATTTTTAACTTTTGAATTAGATCTTATAATGTTTTAATAATACGGTATTTTTCAAGCCATCTTTCATAAAAATCACACATAAAAAACCAACAGTCCTTTCCCACATGCATGTTCATTTCCCTGCTAGAGCTGCCATAATGAAATCAATTAGAAATACTCCTGTGAAAGGACAGAAAGGGGGGGGAAGCATCACATACATTTACAGTACAGTACGTAAACCTATAATTTCTTGCTCTTTTCTTATCTCCAATATACTTTCCTGAAACAGAACAATAGACGAAACGGACGCTAAAGATCATGGAGATAAGAACAACTTCCTACATCCATGCTAAAGATAAATTACTGTTACTATATTGCAAACAGATGTTACAATTCAAGCATCATCCAGAAGGCAAAAAGAATCTGTCTGAAGGGTCATTCACAAAAAACACCCCTCCTAAGATAACAAAAAAGAAAGCAACTAGTTGTAAAACCATAAAATCGAACAATTGAGGGGTAAGCATATGCCCACAAAGAGAAGGGGTAAGCATACTCCCACAAAGAGAACTGATTTATCGTTATGGTCATTTACACTTGTCACACACACTCAGATAATTCTACAAAGCAGTAAGGATTGCAATCAAATACGTTTTTGCGTAAGTCCCAATCTCATTAAGTCATTGTTGTCTAAAAGTAATTTTAGATTATTAGCAGCCTAAACCCCAATGCCATTAATAATTATAATGTTTCCACCTGAGTTCCTGTCGTTTAAGTGCTGTAGTTTAAAAGTAATCTGAAATTATTAGAATTGTAAGGATTTTCAACACACTGGATAACCATTAGTATTTTTAAGGATCAATAGGATAGTTCAGAAGTTGGAGATTCGTAATAAGGCGAGTGTAATGTACTTATTCGAAGACTGTTGGTAAGTTTTCGAGGCAAGAGCTTTGTAATTTTTTTTTCTGTCTTTTACAAAAGCAGATAATTAAAAAAAAAAAAGAGGAATAAACTAATTTCAGGCTTTCATACTTAACAAAATTAATTTTTTTAAAACAGCCAGAAAAATAATAGTAAAACATTAAAATTTAGCACAGCTCGTTAAATTGATAGCAACTTACGAAATAAATCACACTTGGCCGAACTTAATTTGAAAGGATTAGGTAAGCTGGAAATTAACTGATTCATTCCTACTTTCCATGCCCTTTCTCGACCTGAAAATTGTTTTAAAAACAATGTATTATCTGGTATTGTTTCTATTATTTCAACGCAAAACACGCTCGACGCGGATCGGCTTTATTTATCGTTTTACGAAATGATCACTGGTCTTTTTTTTTTTTTTTTCCTTTCTTGCTGAGAAGGATGTTTTTCCACGCGAATTTAATCACATTCAAAACAATAATCATTGATAAACTCTAAAGGCTTTCCAGATGCTTGTTTCTGGAACAGAAGCGGATGCAATTTGCATAACATTCTAGTTCACAGTTTTCACATTTACCTTCAGTTTTGAGATTATTAAAAGATTAACTGGTCTACAATAAACTTTATAAATGAAAAATTCCAAAACTGGAATTCGCCGTGGGATGGAGAGAGAGGTTTATATAGGGTTGCAAAAATGAACTGATCAAAATTGACTGAAGCAACAATATTGGTAGATCCTGTGTAAAGAGTCAAATTATGAATTAATAAGAAAATTTCCAATTTGGTCAGTGTCTTTATGTGAAGAGTTCTTAAATGATTTCTAAGTGCACAGCAAATGATACTATATGTACTATATTACATACTTGGATATACTATGCACAAATACCGTAATATACACTGTCCATTAAAGCTACACTTACTTTATTCTGTACCCATACTGCATAATATGTATAGTACACACATATATAATGCGCACATGATTTGCTGTTACTTTTACAGGGCATATCATTTATACACTATATACAGCTCCTACCTTCCCTTCTGCTTCCAAAAGTTAGCTTCGCCTATATAGTATATTACTTTAAAATAGAAACTTCCAAAATTATTTCCCACCCTAGACTTGCCTCGTAACCATGGGAACAACTGCAGCACACGATTTGAATCGCCTATTTTTTCCCCTTCATTTCCTTTTAACGTGTCTCGTTCATTGAAAAGTGCGTGAGTGAAGACTAACTTGAATTTCAGATGAGATGAGGAAAATAAGCGCTGTGCGGTGATGACGACATGCGTTACAATAGCAAATGTGGGTGGTAATGGCTTTGAAGTGCTTATTTTAAAGAAACAGACAGTAGAAATGTTTCTGAATCCTGTCAGGTGAGAGTTTTTGTAACTGAAACCTCAGCTGCACCACCAACGAGAGATGCATTTCGCGTGGTTTGTTTACAAGTGCTACATAAATACAAAGAAATGAACCGACAGCAAAAGTTACTTACTATTAACTGCGAAACAGTAATGGAGTGGTCAGAATAGAGGCACAGCCTCTCCGCAGTTAGTGGCCTGCTTTGGCGCAATTTGGAAGCTAGAAAGAGACAAACAGCCCCTAAGAGCTGTAGTTGACTTTTTTGTACCCTGACCAGAGAAAGGTCGCACACCTGAAAGGCAAACAAAGTTCAATCAATTGACGTATTGCAGGAAAACAAATCAATTAACGCATGCATGAAAAACGTTACATGACTATGCCTCACTATAAAAATACCAAACCCTTTACCCAAATCGGCCAATTGTCTTCGACGCAAATGGTACCTTCGACTTTAAAGGTTTGAAATCGTAATTTCTATAAAGATGCCAAGAATGT
This sequence comes from Stegodyphus mimosarum, assembly GCA_000611955.2. Taxonomy (NCBI): domain Eukaryota; kingdom Metazoa; phylum Arthropoda; class Arachnida; order Araneae; family Eresidae; genus Stegodyphus; species Stegodyphus mimosarum. The sequence continues at coordinate 105,686 of KK118251.1, read as the reverse complement.
CACGCTTGTGCTATGCTACACAAATAGGATTTTTCTTCCTTTACTAATCACAATAAAAAACTATAACTCATTATCTGTAAAGCGGTAACCCCGGCACATTAAAGAAGCTGCCAGTTTTAGGTTAAAAGTTGATTTTCATTAAAATAGCAGCTTCTTTATACCGAAGCGAACACTGGACAGCCTGCGTAAAAGTGACGCTGATGTCTGGATTCGGCATTTCTTCACTCAGCACAGACAAATTTATTCCCATTTCAGCCCGATTCGCACAGATTCCTCCGTTCTTATACCAAAATAATTACGTGTAATAATTTTTATCTACTGGTTGCCCTTATATCGTTTTTATAACTATCTCGCATTCATCTACTTAAATAAGAATTCTAGGCCATACGAAACATACCGTCCACTTACAAGCACCTACGAAATTTAAGATTTGTATTTAATTAACTTACGTTTGTCCAACTTTCAATTAAGTCAAGTTTGGATATCCAGTCATAAATACTAAATAGGATACTTAAAAAGGGTAAATTATTAAAATCATCTTTTAATTCCAGCATTCCACTATGGATGAATTTTTCCTTTACATTACAAAAGTCCTCACACATATCCACAAAAACCCGCTATGGAAAAACGTAATATATATTTAAAAAAAAAACTACCGCAACTGGCATTGAAGCACTTCAGCAGTTGACAAACGAACGATTCTTTCTCACGTTCATCCGTCCTCCGCGGAAAGCGATGAAAATGAGACAGAGCGTATTTTAACAGCGGAATTACGAGAAACTCGGGAGTATATCATATCCCATCTTGACGGAGTTAGACGGAGGAGTGGGTCATAATTACCCACTTCCTGGCGGCCCTTCCACTCACAACATACTCCATTTCCACAGAGTAGAACATCCCCATATTTTGGCTTCATTACCAGTCATTCAATTGGACAGAACAAATATTTCGATTAACTTTTTTTTTTCAATGAACAATTCATCTATTGTCGACAATTCATCTATTGTCGACATCTAACAAAACCGATTATTTTGCAGCATAATATATAATATACTGCGTTAGAGTTTATTAATAACGTCAATAGTTTTGAATATTAATAAAAATTATAAGTTAAGGTATCTTACAAACTATAGCAGTATCATAAAAAATATAATAAAGTATTAATAAAAACATTAAAAATAACCAAGTAAAAATTATAAAAAATTAATTAGGTACGGGGGTTGGTAATGATGACTATAACTCCGTGTTATTCTGACCGTCGCGCTATCCATTCGAATGGCCGAAACCAGTACGGGACAGCATAGGCTGCCCTTTCTGGCAGGGTTCCCCCACAGCCGCTACTGTCATAATATGAAACTAAGCCTGTACATCTCGTTCAAGAATTCCTTTTTCTTAATACCTTAGTTTGCAACACATTTATAATTTGAAAGATAAATTCAAGATTGGCAGCATTTGTTATTCACAGCCGCAGCGTTTTAAGATACGTGATGCAAAAAAATTAAAAGTACAGCTGTTTCTAATGCCAAAATGAGAGAGACATACAAAGGATAGAACCTCAATTTTTATTATTACTTTTAGGTTTATATTTAAGATGTAAATACTAGATTTATATTTTTCAAAATGTATAAGTAGAAATATTACAAAGACGTTCAGTATCAGAGGTCGCAAAACATATCGCTTTAGACATGTCTTTTATGATATAAACATTAATAAAACTTTTTGTAATGTATCATTACGAATCGCTTATTCTACTTTGCCCTGATAAGAAAAAGAGAATTATACTTTGGAAAATGGAAGATCTTAACACCACTTGCATTAGTAACTGCTTTTCTAATGTGATGAGTCAAACAAAAGCACCTGAAACTTTTTATAAAATTAAAATAAATCGAAAATCGATAGCTAAACAATCTACGTTTTATGATATAATTAAAATTTTGCTATAAAACTATTCCATTTGAAAAAAAAAAAAGTATTAAAACTACTAAACCAAAAGTATTAAGTTTCTACGATCTCGTCAAATAACTTTAATGAGAACATACGCTAAAATTATGTAAATAGTTTTAATTCTATTAATGCCAGATTCCATTTGTTCTCCTAATGATTCCGAATAGAATTTACACTTTAACTGCGACTGTACATATTACTTCGCGGGATCTGCTGCAGGGGGACGCCAAAAATTTTAACAGTTTTGATATTTCTTTAACTTATAATGAGTTTACAATTAACAAATATTTTTACACAATGTATCTGAAAATAGATAAAGATAAGGCAATACCGACAAAGAAAAAATGAAAACGCCTCGACGCATTCGTTTTATACTATAAACGCTCATTTTACTTGATTTGCAAGTGACGCTGTCATTTCGGCTGTTACTTATTTAGAATTTTCACATTGTTCTATGTCTTAAAATTAGAAATTAATGACCTAAAACTGTAATACTACAGTACAAGTGCAGACAGTTTCACTCACGTATGAGTTGGATTTGCGCAATGCTTCTGGGAGTCCCCTAAAATTTTTGTAAATATTATGGGTCCTGGGTTCGCGAAAATATCTCAGTGATTAAATGAGGTCGCGACTAAAAAAAATTTAAGAAGCCCTGATATAAAGAAATGAACGGAAGAAACATTAATTTTCAATAAGAATCCAGATATATTACACATTAAATGCGGATAGAGAAAACAATTTCATTAGATTCCTTCTTCTTAAGAAATAAATTCTTCATTAATTGAGCAGTTAATACTCATTAAATTAATCTATACTGGATTATAGCAAATTTGTTTTATTAAAAAAAAACTAACGCATTATGCAAAGCAAAAATAACAAAATGACTAATAAAATAAATAAGAAATAAAACTCCCTTCAGAACGCAATCTGCATATTAAAATGGCAGTTCCAGCATAGTTAAAAAAAAAAATCCATGGACTTTGAATATGATTTAAATATCGTTGAAGCGCGTTCACGAGCTGTTATTTTAATTCATAGCTTATCAGAGGGAAGAAGAATAAAAAAAATCCCTAAAATAAACTTTATCCCGAGGAAAAAAAATCCCTAAAATAAACTTTATATAATCGAAATATCCCGTGATATAGTTAAAAGAAAAATGCTATAGCTTTCTGCGGAAGCATGTTGACTTAGCTACCGAGTACGTATAAAACTTGCGTTTGTAAAATTGTAACATATGCGTGTTGTTGCAATGTCTCGAAAAGTTTGTATTTCAAATCATGCAAGTGCTTACTTTAAGCACTTCATGCGTTTTAAAGAAATAAAACATTTATTTCCTGCATTTAAAGAAATACACAAAGTAGACTTACATTTATGAAGTTACATAAATAAAAATAAATCAAATTTGCGCAGCGATACTTCTCATCTGAGCTTGAAAGCAGAAACACGTCTAAATCGATATTTTTTTCAGCCTAGCACGGTACAGTCCAGTAAAAAAAATTTCAAACAGAAGTCTCTCTTTTTTTTTTTTTTTCCAAATAATGTGAAATATTTATTCTTACATGTTAACTGAATATGATGTGAACAGTAATTAGAATTTTTAAGAAATCTATGAATAATTTTTTTTAAAATACAAAACAGCTAGAAATCAAAAGTTTTATTATATATATAATCGGAACGTTGGCATATAATGAATTATTATTATAAATAAAATGTGTGAAATGTAAATGTGGAATAAACGATTACAAAACAGCTAGAAATAAAAGTTTTACTATATATGTAATCGAAATGTTGGCATATAATGAATTATTATAAATAAAACGTGTGAAAGAAACTTATAAACGATTACAATCTAGTTTGAAATTTGTTATTAACATGCAGTTAAATCTGAATTCACGCGATAGCATGTAAGTGGGAGAATTAGATAAATAGTGTAGTCTAATGATATTTGTAACGTTAATAAAACTGTTGAAATGAGTTGAAAACGCCTAAGAAAAAATACATACAAATGATTTTAATGTATTCAACTAGTGTCATTTTACGGGTCCAAGTAATTTTATATTACAAAAGGCGAAAAAAAAAGCGTGTAGCGAAGTTTTTCATTAGTTTCATGGATTGACATACTTTGCTAACTTTACTGTTCATTAATGCACCAAGTTTGATTTATGCCTTTAAATAAAACAATCAACTAATTTATTCATCTTCGTTTAATCGTTCTTTAATATTTTTTATCATCTAATTTCCTTCTAAATCTTATCGCCGAGTCTCAAAATGTATATACAACTTCAAAGCTGGATTTATTCTCTAATTTTAACTTTCCCACTCTTATTGTCACGCAATTCATAGTTTCATGTGTTCGCTTATTCGATTCGTTTAAGAACGAAAAGGCTTGATATACATTTCTGACACACTGTCTTCTTTCTTGAGATGCGGAATATTCTTTACACTATAAGGTATTTGTGTAGCCTTCTTCGCATGCCTTCGTGGTGTAGTGGCCCAGCATGCTCGACGCGTAACCGAGAGGTCCGTGGTTCGATTCCCGGCGAAGGCATTACTCATTTTTTCATCACTCCTGCTTCCGAAATAACCTAGTGTCTCTACAACATGAATACGCGACAGACCGCGAACCAGTTCAGCGGAAATGTTACTTAAATTTACAAATTTAATTCTTCCATTCACGGTTTCATCCTTAAATGAAAGCAATATTTTCTGCCTCTCAAAAATAATTCTTATGTGCACCAAATTTTGACATAAGTATAGGTTAATTAAATCATTCCATCTCAAAAGGTTATCATATTATTCGATCATATTTCAAAACAAAAATCCAGACCTATTACACAGTTTCGACAATAATCATCGACCAACTTTTATGTACGAAGCAGAAACAAAAAATAATAACAAAAACTGAAGCCAAAAAAAAAATCTGGATTCAATGATCGCATCTATAATAGAAATTTTTGATGCGTGTCCCACACAAAAGACGGAAGTTCCAATTCGACGCAAGAAGAAAAATTTTTTACGAGTGCCGTGAGAAAAAGGCCTCTTTTTTAACGAAAACAAAACTAATAAAACGATAAGCTTGTGAGAAAACTGTCCAAAACTGCATTTCTACGAAGATTTAATATCATAAAAGATGGCCGACAGAGCTACGGCTAGGGTACGGTCACGGTTAAGTTGCGCATTGCATCGTCCGTGTCATTCATTTCGCTGAGTAGAAAATCACTTTTAAAGTACAGTTATGGAATTCATTGTTAAAGCTTGGCTTGTGGCGTGTGAAAATGGCCATAAATTCGTGAATTGAAATGTTATACTTAGTACTTACTACAATTCAAAAGCACAATAGGGATAATAAAGGAGAGAAGAAAGAATAAAGAATTCGTCTGCTTCGGCATGGAATTCTTTTGAGACAACTATTTAAAGCGCCACGCCTGAAGTGTGTGGTTATCATCGTCGAAAATTTATTGCTGAATGCATACATTTATGAATAGATATTGAAATTCTTTTCGGTAATGCATAAGCATCCAATTCTTTTTATTTTTATTTTCTTAAAAAAAAGGCCAGTGACACACGCTGTCATTTAACAAGCATAATCAAGGTATATTAAATGTGTAGACGAACGATGAAAATGATGATTTCTTGAAAAGAAATTAAGCTACACTGCCATTTTATAAGAAAACGGCATATTCGATTAAAGAATTTATCATTTCCATCGACCTTTTCATATATGATATACGGTATGAATTTTTTTTATGTATGTTTAGTTAATCGGTGATACGGAAAGGCAGAAAAATAAATGATAAAATAATTAAAATAATTTTAAATTTGAGACGCACCATTTCGTTTGGCAATATCGAATTTATAAGACTCTTATGATAACAGGTTACAATAAACTATCTAAAATTAATAATATAATGAAGTAATTTTTATGAAGTTAGAAAAATGAAGACATTGCGAAATTTTACTCTCTTTCTAAACGTGAATTTTGCTAAGCCACCACTAACTGCTACATTACAAACTAAACAGCTTTTAATTGCGAGTTTTTCTTTAATTTTGCTTAAGAGCTTTACAGGACTATCTTGGTCAAATAAGATGTTCAATAAAAAATTTAGTTACCAATTATCTTTGACACCCGATACGATATTATTCCTGATTTACTGCTCGACAATTTTGCAGAACGTAAAACCAAATGAGTTCGCTTTTGTTAACTTCAGATTCTGAAGAATATTTTTGACTTCGTTGCCATATGAAACTTTTCAGCATCTTTTTATCATAACTGTAAAGAAATAAAAAGGAAATCAGCAACAGACTGGTCTAAGAGCCTTGTCTTGACATCCGATTTCTTACATTTTTTATTCATTTTACAAAACATCTGACTTGCGAATTAATTGCTACTATTTAGCTAAACTAAAAAAAAAAAAATCGAAACTCCGAATCGGGGGTAAAAAACTGTCTGTGTGCTTGTAATATCGCTATTACTTGATATGAGGGAGCGAGAAGAAATTAAAATGCTGCATGAAAATCTATACTATTCTAATTACAACAATTAAGAAATAAAGAAAATATCTTCTCGTAAATTATTAATCACTTAGTAAACTTCGACGAACGAAGTTCATAAAACGAACATCATATAAGATGGCCGACATCATATAATCATAATTACAGCTTTTTTTTCTTCCAAATTTGGATTAAAAGACTAATCTACTTCATCTTCGAAACAAAGCATAATTTACTATAAAGATTATGGATTATAAATTCGGAGATCGCTTTGAATAATTACATACTATGACTCTAAGAATTAAATTATTTCTAACAAAAAAAACATTGACACAATTTTGTAGCCATTTCCATGAAAAATTGCAATAAAATTACAGAAACAAAATTTATAATTTTTCTCATAAATAATTCATTAATGAAAACGGAATATGCGAATATGCATTTACAATAGCTATGTCAAAATAACATTTTGAAAAATGATTTTAGATTTTGCTCATTAAAATTTAGACAGCAATTCATAATTTTAATGAAACTAAATTAAATTCTTAAATGAGTGAACAAAACTCTTAAAAGGAAACCATAAATTTTTAAGAAAAAAAATTGAAAACTTAATTCATGCGAGGAGTGCGTAGTTGTCATTTATATACAACTAATGATAAAATAATAAATTAGTAAAACTGCACAAACGGAAAAATATGAAACTAAAACAGATTTTTATGAAAATGCAAATCAAAAGATAAAACATTATGAATAATCATATTCCATGATGGGTTTTGTATTCTTAAAATTTTTAAGTATTTTTAATATAATAATTTTTTGTGATTTAAAGTAAAATCCATGAGCTTCACTTACTGGTAAATACTTAAACCAGAACTTTATTTTAAAAGTTTAAAATAAATGTTTTGTAGGTAATAAAAGCTTTTCAAAAATGATACAGTTCTACTATACATCTGACTCCTTTTTCACATTGATAACTTATTAAATAAATATATAATCAGAGAAAAATTGCTAATTAGGATTTTGAACATGTTTCCTTTGCTTTTTAAGTTTTATGCCTTTTAATTATTTATAAGAAAAAAAAAATTTTTCGCAATAGGGGAGTGAGGGAAAATCGTTAATTTCATATAACTCAGAATTCCAAGTACTCAGTATCTGAAACAAATTACCTAAAATTTAAACATTCATACCGAAGGTTCGATTGGAAATAAATATTTTTGGAAGTGAGGAATTAAATCATACATAATCAACTGAGTCTCGAATTCCCATAACAATGAAAATGATCCCTGAAATTTATACGGTATATTATTAATCTAGAATTAATACACATATAAACCGTACTTGAAAATATAGTAATAAAAAAACGAAAAAAGCATTAGGTCATGCACAATATGGTACTTAAATGCATCAACTATGACACAGTAAACTACAAATAAAGCTAAAATACAAACGATAAGAAGTTGTGTTTCACAGCTGTCTCATACAACATCGCAATATTTTAAAAATTTCGATTTTTATTTCTAACTGTTCTATCTAGTTCACACTAAAGTCTTGAATAGGAAAAACTATAATTAACTTGCTTCTCAAATTTTTTCAATATACATTTAAAATTAATTACAACCTCTATTGATTTCTGTAGAACGAACAAGAAATAAAGTTCAGAACAAACGGCAGCCATGACAGTTTACGTACTAATTTTCGAGCTTCAGTACATATAAAAACGATAAATTTCATTACGTATATGATTTTAAATTTATTTTTAAATCTAGAAAACGCAACAGAAAACTCTTTCTTCAGAGAATCGTCAGTTAAAAGGATTCGGAACACACTTTCTATGAGTATGAAGTTTTAACTCGGTAATTTTTGTTAATTAGTTGATAATAACTAATACCAAAATCTTTATAACATTTATTCCTATCGGATATAAACGAAATTTCTACGATACGTATACGTTAATAATAATAATAATAATAATAATAAAAATGCCTAAACAGAACTCTTTTAAATTAATATACTTCAAAACTGATCGGATGTAAAAGAATATTATCATAACAACTATCGCATTTCCATAAAAAAAAATCGTTGACATATATCCAAATCATTTTTTTGCCAATTAAACTGAAAATTCATGCAATTTAGCAGACTGCACTAAATCAGCTGATTCCTTACTACTGGCATGTCAAGTAGAATAACTACATGATTCAAATCACAAAATTTAATTATTAGCATGTTGCAAATTTATGAATGCAATAGTGCAATATTTTACTCACTTCTTGCATCCATTCAGCAACAATTGTCCTCATATATGGCTTTAGATCAGTCTGTAGGCATTTAAAATAACAAGATGACAGTACATAACGGTCTTCTATTTGCAGTAAATTTTCAAAAACCCTAGAATCTTTTAATAACACAGAGTCCTCGCAAGATTTGGTGACTGATTCTGATTCACAACAAAAAAGATCCATGACAGATATATGTATATATGGATTTTTAACTTTTAGAAGCACATTTTTCAAGAATTCAAATTTTGTAAACAAAGACAAGTGCACTACATATAAAGAATGATTTGAATACTTCCTTGATTCATTTATATTCCACTGATTAAAAATGTTACTAACTAGTGATAAGCTCTCAATTATGAACCAGATAAAAGTAAATAAAGAATAAATGTCCAATTTAATGCGGAATGCAACTTTTACGGTGCACTGTCTTCTACCACTTGTGACCGAAAGAAACAAACTTTTGTTGGTTAAACATCAGATGCGAACCTAATGGCTCCAAGTAGGGTTACTGTGATAGCGACACTTCGATTTCGCCAAACAATCGGTATTCTGCCAATGAAAACGCGCCAAAGAAATGTTCCTTGTTCTGCAAAAAGCGCATAGCAACCGATGTAGTGCAAATGCATCAGGCAGTGAGTGAAAGTTTCGTATTTACTCTGATAAGCGTTATAATACTTTTTAGTTTACTATTAATGTTTGGTTTTGTAAATGACGCATATATATAATAATGTACGGTATTAAACGTGATTTTTCATGCTTGTTTATTTCTGTAAAAAAATAGTTATTTCTGTAAAAAAATAGTTAATAATTTTGAATTAATTTATTTATAACCGTTTTTACAAATGCTAATGTTTTCTAAAATCTAAAAAATATCGCTTTAATAAAAATATTACACTAATATGAGTGACAAAATTTGAATTAAAATAAGAACAACGGAAAAATGTTAGATCACTGAATCAGATAATTTCTGAAAATCATTATCAAACTTACAGACGGAAAAAAGAAAATGAAATAAATCAAGAGCTCACATAAATACATGTTTGAAAATAGTTTTTGAGCTAATAAATCTATAAATGAAATTGTAAAATATTGTTTGCGCAAGACGTATCAGAAAATACCTTTTCATTTTATTGATACTAAAAAGAATAATGAAAACTGATTGAAAATATTCACCGTAAAAAAAAGTGCTAAATTTAAATATTGTATGGTAGTCTCAAACAAAATCTTGGAGCTTAGCGAAATTTATCTGAAATTATTGACGAGAACAAACCCGAACGGTGATAAATGTCTTTGTTTTGAATTATATTCCCAGTTTCCTTCTTTTTGCCAACATAGCGATAAATGTTCCACTCTAGAGTAAGAATATCTCTAAGCGCATGCGTTCAAGCTTTGCACTTGAGATGCGAGCTCATTGGAGAACGGAGGGTTCCGTTGTTCTGTCTGCCCATTCACAAATTCTTGGATGTGAGTAAAAAGTACGGCCGGCTCTATCTATATCACGTGACCCAGAGACAATTATGTGCAAGGTTATTGTTCGATGCAAGACTCTGTACGCGTCGAATTCTCTAGAATGAATCTTATTACTATTTTATACACAATAGTTTCATCGAAATTACTTCTTTAGTAAATTTCTATCAAAATAAAAACTTCAAGATTCAGCAATTTTTATTCTAAATAATTAAATTCTGGTATTTCAGAGAATAATAATATTAACCTTTCACAGCTAGTGAGTGATCTATTGCTCCCTTCCTTGAACGCAATTCGCCTAACTGCATTTAATTAAAATTACGTAGACTTATAACGACTATACTTCCCATATTTAAAAATCACTACCTTTTCCTTTTATTAAATTTTATTTCTCATACCTGTTATACTTCGATATGCTGTCTCAGAAATTAATTTAAAATATTGTAATAATATATAAGTATATACAGAAATATTATTTGTATTAATTGACATAAATCATTGTATTAAGAAAAAAAAAATCTGAAAGATTTCAGATTTTAAATTACGTCCAAAGGCGGGTTTATTAACGTTTCGTGTGCTACCTTTTTTTATTAAATATCATGTACTACGTACTCAAACCATAAAATTCAGTTCAAAATCAATATCGCAAAATCATTTTAAAATGAACATATCTTTAGAATTTCCGTAAGTCTCGTGCGCTGGAGATAAAAATGTTTTTCTTTTTCCGTACAGTGTTGCCATTGCTCGCTTTGAAATCATTTAGTTTGTTAATCAGAAATTCGTTGAAATGTTACAAAACATAAAATCGATAATAAAGCAAATTTCAAATTCAAAATTAGGGCTTCCAGATGCCCATATTCGCAGTAGGATTACGTCATTCAAAATTCGATGGCTCTAGGTTTTATCACAATGCGAGAAACATGCATACATTTATGCAGATTTTTCATTTTTTTAAATTTAATGCAGAGCGATAACATTTAGTGGCAACAATTTGAAAAGTGATACGCCGTTTTTGTGTTTCCGACGCAAAATCGCAAAACGAAAGTAATAGTCCTTCGGGACTAAATCCCTTTGGACTAAAGGTTATTTGGAAGCAGGAGAGATGAAAAATGTGCAGTGCCCTCGCCGGAACTCGAACCGAGGACCTCTCAGATATGCCTCGAGCGTGCTGACCACTACACCGCGAAGAAAGCGGCAGAAATACCTTATATATAGCCTGTTTTAAAGGGCGCTTGGGGATTAGAAGAGGCAAACGCCTAATCCCGGCTGTTAAAAATCATCATCTACCTTTTTTTTTTTTCGGGCGCCACTGTAGAGACATTTTGATGTGAAGAACTGAGCAATGCCCTCGCCGAGACTCGAACTACGGATCTCTCGAATACGCGCCGAGCGTGCTGACCACTACACCACGTAGATTTTTAGCCAAGATTTTAACTTTATTAAAAAAATATATTGAATTGATCGTTTTTGTTGTAGTTTTGCTAGAGTTTATAAGTGGAATGAATTTTAGTAGAAAATACCAGTTGTTAATTTTAGAGATATCAAGGTCTCTTTTTAATAAAATCGTAGTTTTAAGCAAAAGGGTTTTGAAAGTGGCCTATGGCTTAATCGTAATTTCAATATTTGGTATTTTTGGGAGATATTCTTTCAAGATACTTGTTCTAAAAGAATTAAAGATAAATGAAATAATAAGAGAAGGAAAATTAGTTTGGGGATCCGATATGTGATACATAGAAGATCTATAGTGATTACAGTGTTTGCCGTCACATCTGCCGTCATCAAATCAGTAATATGTCTCGTTACTTTAATTACTACTTGTGTTGCTATAAAAATGAAGAATTTAGGAATGTGGAATGTGTCGCATTGTGGAAAGACAATGACATCTAGAGCCATCCGAGTTTGAAAAGATGAAAAATTTGCTAATGTTTTTATATAAAATGTCTTATAAAAAATGTAAAATCTGATCCTTGACTTTAATATAAATTTTATGATAGGGAGTCAAACCTTTGTGTTTTATTCACTATAAAGAGTACAAGATATAAGTATAGGTACCGGAGGAAAGTTTTGTAAAATTGAATACTTTAAATTTAAAAATGCCAAAGCATGATTCTTTGCATCATTTAAAACATTTCTATAACCGAAAATATATGTCTAAGACCACTAGTTTCGAAAATAAAGGTCGGGTAAGGAATTTTTTGGACGCGGTATATATATGAACATCCTTGTAAATGCATGTAATTTCAAATGCATTTAACGAGAAACACCTAATGAACTCAGCAGGTTAAATAATTTTGCAAATTTTTACTTAGAATGCAATGAATTTCAGGCACATATTATAAAAATTAAAAATCTCATTGAAATAACAGATGTCATCACTGCAGCTTTTAAATAAACTGAAACTTTTAATTAAAGTATTATAGTTAGATGATCTAGCAATCAAACATTTCTAAAATAAGAATTCCTCTTTAGAGCCGTCTTAATAGTATCATAGGCCCCCTGAACAAACCAGTGTGTTGAGGTCACTACGACAACCACTCATAGAAATGAAATGTAAATGGCCAACAATATGAAACATGTATTTATTAGCATGAGGTCTCTATTCTTGTCAGGCTTCCAAGCAAGTGCCCAGCGGACACATGCTTTAAGACGGGTGTTGTTCATATTATTGTATTTATCTGTAAATTACACTGCTCAAAATTAAAAAATCGATTGAGAGAAAAATAAGTGAATTTTTTTATTCTCAGTTATTATAAATTCCAAATACACAATAAGCGCCACTTTATGCGATCACATTTATCCACTGCTGTTTGAATAACATTAAACGATGAGTAAAAAATATCCTTCAAATCAACAATAAAATTGAACTAATTTAATATAAGTAGAAACGCATACACTTATTTTCACAACATTTTAACTAAGAAAAAATCGTTACTAGTGGATTGTCAGCGAGTGTTATGCAAGAATTTATTTATGAACGTTATGGAAAAATTTATGTGTGTCTAATGCCTCTGAATATTATTTGATAGATGTTATATCCCTAATCTTAATACTCAAAGGGCGTTCCTTCCATCAACATTTATAGGGAATTCACAGATTTCATCTTTACGTTCTTTATAAAGTTTATTACATAATGTGCTTGGATTTATTTCAGAAAGCCTCTAACATATATCATGTGTCATCTTCTCTTCTTCTGTCTGAAAAAGAGAGAGATATCTGTGTCTGATCTTTCTCGAAATCGACGGAGTTGTTAAAAATCTGCTCCAAACTAAACAAAAGAGTCCTTTTTTGCCTAATTTTAAATGGTTGATCAAATTAAAAACCAAATTAATTTGACTGTTACTTTGTTACGTAAACAAACGTAATCTCTTACTTTGTGACATTTTCCAGTCAATTAGCAGTTTTAAAATTTATCTATACCTTATATGGAGAATTTGTTTCGGTTTGAAAAAAATCATTCTGTAACATTTTGATAACACTGACCAACTTGTTGATCACAATAAGCGCTGTATTTTCCATGCTTTCGTATATAAATGGGCGGGAATTCGGCAATTCGATAACAGTATTCGAATGATAGCATTAACCGCAATCACATTCAACGGCGTCTGCTGTAGTGTTGTTTCGCTGATCCATTCCAGGGTGGGATTCATTCCATACAGCTGGTTTTAATTCATTCTGAACTCAGCCCAGAGCTACTAAATATCGCAAAAATTTTCAGAGGCTTTTAAAAAATTACCGGTATTTGAGGTACTAGGTATTTACTAATTCTTTAATTATAAAAATATTTATCTGTACTGTGCATGTACTACATCAGTGGTTATCAAACTTTTCTAAGTTTTTACAAAATAAATAAAATAAAGATATGTAAAATTATAAAAGTATTTTCAAGTTACAACATTCGAGCTATTTTACAGTCACTTAAAATCTTTTTTGTAAAAATTGTGCCACCAAAATTAAGGTAATTAGTAATTAGTGGTGACTCTTAGACTGCGACGCACCACGATGCACCGAGAAGATATAAAGCAAATTAGACACAAATTGATATGCATACAGGTTTCGACGGAAAATGCAAAATTTGACATTTCGGCTGCCAATGAATGAACGGTTGTCGCTACAGCGCAATCTGATCTGCGCAACTGGCAGGATATTTAAGAGGAGAAATTACGATTCCAGGTCATAAATTCTTCACGAATTTCATTCCGTGTACTCTGGTAGACAGTAACTATGCCTCGCATACAGGTACGCGAACGATATGCGCAGATGTCAGAATTTGAGAGAGGTCGTGTAGTTGCGCTCAGAAGCCGGTTGGCCTTATCGGCGAACAGCTCGACATTTGAGCAGGAGCGATGCCACTATTAGACGATGTCGGCAGGGATGAGTGAACCATGGCACAGCGTCAAGAAGGAAACGGTAGGCCTAGAGCAACGACAGAACGTGAAGAGCGAGCAATCGTCAGAGCGGCACTCACAGCCCCATATGCATCATTATCATCGATTGTACGTGCAACTAGTGCTTCAGTGACCGCAAGGACCATTCACAGAAAGGGGGCTGAGATCACGGCGCCCTTTGCGCCCACTACCATTGACCTCTGTACAACGTCAAGCCCGTTTGCAGTGCTATCGGGCTCATTCGCACTGGAATGTCACTGACTGGAGTAGAATAGTCTTCAGTGATGAGTCCCGCTTTGAACTGAGCCCGGATGACCAGCGAAGGCGAGTGTGGAGACGCTCCGGACAGCGGTATCAACCTGACTGTCTTCCGGCAGACAGGCCGACAACCAGGAGTGATGGTCTGGGCTGCCATTTCATTTCATAGTAGGACCCCTTTGTTTGTCATCCGTTGCCAACCTTACAGCACAGCGGTACGTCGACGAAGTTCTGAGACCCGTTGTGTTGCCCTTCATGTCATGCCACCATGGGCTTACATTTCAGCAAGATAATGCCCGCCCCCACACTGCACATGTTTCTACTGCTTGCCGAACATTACCTTGGCCAGCAAGGTCTCCGGATCTCTCTCTCCTATTGAGCACGTTTGGAGCATTATGGGCAGGGCCCTCCAACCAGCTCGGGATGTTGACGATCTAACGTGTCAGTTGGACAGAATTTGGCACGATATCCCTCAGGGGGACATCCGCAACCTCTATCAATCGATGCCAAGCCGAATA
>KK118251.1:68532-90193 GCA_000611955.2 Stegodyphus mimosarum | reverse complement strand
GTCTTTTTTTTTTTTTTTTTTGTCTAAGAGTGTATTTAGGAAATCTTGATGTGCACAGTTTTTCAGTCAGTTAGCCAGTCTTTCACCTTAAGTGTCCTTTACTTTCGTTCATCTTTATTCTTATTTCTTGGGAAGTCCAGGTTTCAAGAAGCTTAATGTATTTCTCCTCAGATAGTCCTGAAGCAGAGTTATGGTATTGTCATTGAAGAAGCAGCCAATCTGTTTGTTCATCTCAGCTATCAAGCTGATTCCGGTCATTGAATGCCAAGGCTTGGCTACCCCCTGGACATTTCCTAACTGCATTAGAAAGTGTCGATGGTTTAGTAGGCATGGCAACCTTTGTGTACACCTTTTCGTAACCAGAAGAAATTTCCCTTTGGGCTTTCACGTGTTCCTGCTAAATGAACAGACGTGTCTTTTTTTTTTTCTTTAATGCATAAATGCATTTAACGCATTTACCCCCTGCCTAATCAAAAAGCAAAACAAATTTACATCCGTGTTTAATGTAAGACAGAATTCGTGTCCGATTCGTAATACAGGAAGTTCGTTATTGAAAGTACAAACAGGGCCGGAGGGCAAAATTTAAGAGTGGCAAAATTTTTAGAATTTAAAGAAGCACCGAGAGTAAAATTTTTAGAATTTAGGATAGGTACGAAAGACGCCCAACCTTGATACCATGTTTTTTTTTTTTAACCAATATATGTATTTTCTTCGCCTTTTCACATTTTTGAAGTAAAGCATGTTTTGTGAGCTACTTTTGGTACTTTTCGTCATGTAACTATTTTGCTCAAATTATATAGTTTGGGCAAAATGTGTACATGATGAAGCTGCTCTCTTGCTTAATGTTTTTTATGTTGATATTACGCATAAAAGGCAGCTTGAACAAATATATCTTGAAATGATAGAATAGGCATAGTTCTTATTTAAGAAATGAGTTACAGTTCTCATGTAACACTTTCTAAAAAGAAATACCTTTTACGTAAGATTTGATTTAGAACTTTCACTTTAGAAAGTGTTACGTAATAAAAATGTTACATTTCGATCATGTAACACTTTCTAAGTGAAAATGCTTTTAGATATTCCTTTCATGTACTACCGTTATAGAATTTTCACTTGGAAAGTCTTACATGATCCAAACATAACATTTAAAATGTGTTAGATTTTGAAAGTATTATGTGATCTAAATCTAATTTAAGACGAAAAGATTTTTAAGTGTTACATGACTAAAATCTATTAATGATAACTATTTGATATCAAAATCTAACACTTTCTATGTGTTATATTTTGATCATGTAACACTTTCTAAACGAAAATGTACAAAGTTAAGATTTGAATGCGAGATAGTTATTAATATATTTTAATTAGCACATCAGCTCTCGATATTAACAAGGCTCGGGCGAAGCCATTCCCTCCTAGATATTTAGGAGGCACTGGCGAAGCAGTTGTAAAAAAAAAAAAAAAAAAAGTTAAGTTTATTTACTGCGGAACGATGGAAAAACTATTGTACTTTAAACCACCGGCCATAAAACAAAATCTTCCTACAAAAAAGAAAAAGGAAATTTGCGCGGGTAAGAGAAATGATAACAGACGATGTCATAGTATTTGGGAGTTGTTTTTATTCGCAGCTGTTCGTAACTTTCTATATAATGCGAAATACATAAACATTGCACAGTAAAAAACAAAACGTTCTAATCGATTCTTTTTACGCAAGTTTAAATTCAAAGACATTACTGAATTTTTTTGTAAAGTTTGTTCTTTAATGTCATTAGTTTCTTCATTTTTAAGGATGTTTATTCTTTCATTGTATTTTATTGTATTTCATTACTTAGATAATGGTCTTTCTGTTTTGAATAATCTTATTTAATTCATCAAGCCAAATGAATTTTTTCTTCAGATTAAATAGCTCGAAAATACAAGCAAACTGTCAATAATTTTTTTTTTTCGATTAGTACTAATATGGGTTATTTCTCTTTTCTTTAAGTGTCATGTAATTGGTTTAACCATTGGGAGATTGAATGTAAGTTTTTCCTTACCCTACAAAACAGCTTTTAGATCAGGTTCCTTAAATTGCATAACAGGTCCTGGAAAATATCATAAAAATTAGTAACTTAAACCAGTACTCTCAAACTAGAGGCCACGGAAGCAATTTTATGCAATGCACGAACACATTTCAGTTTTGTATTTGTTGTGTTGCAAGCATATTAAGATTTTCAGCTATTTAAATTTTAGCAAGAAGCAAGTTTATATTATTTTCCTTTCTGTTATAAACGAGCATAAATAAAGCACCAAAAAATCTATAAATGGAGCTAATTAATTTACAGTGTGATTATTATAGTAGAGATGTAATAATGATGTAATAGTATGTTAATGTAGATATTATTAAAAGATTTGAAGATGCAGATTATTAGTTTTCATTCATACTTTTCAAAAAATAAATAAGTTTAAATACGAAGATACGAATTTTTGCACTAAAGCTTTCTTTGGGAATACGCTTATATACAGCACCTTTTTTTCATAGTTGAAATTAATAAGAAAATAACCGACTGATCGATGAGCATTTATATTCTGGGATGACGATAATTTCCTTTTTTCACCAAGGCTACAAGCTTTATCAGAATCGAAACGCTGTTAAATTCAAACTATACTAAAAATAAAAATAAAGTAATAATTATTTACATATAAATATATGTATTTTTATCTATGCGCCAAAGAAATATTTAATAAATAAGGGAAAGGGACTGACTATGTTGCTATTATTACTACTGGGACTACATTGTTATAGCTTAAAGTAAGTAATTTACTGTATAATTAGATAGGGTTATTTACTGTGTAATTAGATAGGGTTATTTACTGATAAGTTATTTACTGTGTAATTAGATAAGGTTATTTACTGATAAGTTATTTACTGTTTAATAGAAAGAGTGATATAGTACTTTTCAAAAAAGAGCATCCTAAAGAGTTTTTTAAATACTCTTTAATACCATTTTAATACTCTCTTCGTTGGTTGAAAAGTGAACCAACGCAGAAAGTGAAACGACGCAAAAGAAAGTGAAACGCCGTTTTTAGATTAATAGCCCTCTGAGTTTAACCGTGGCCTTTCTCGAAGGCCACGGTCTAACGCCCCTATGGGCTAATAAATAAACAAAATATTTCTTTCTTTCTCTGGAATGAGCTTAAATTTAATTTCAAAAAAATTCTTAAAACTCTGAATTTAAATTTCATTTAACTCTGCTTTAGAAATTAATCTGCTGGTACAGTCCTTTTCAACCAGTCCACAAAACTGACGGACTTTCGACTCTATTAAATCATGCGATATTTTTTAAATGCCTTACATAAGTTCTTTCAGCGAAGCTAAAAAAACTGTTCTATTTTACAATGGTGAAACGAAATCTTAAAGCTGTTGTACATTCTGTCGTTCATTTTAGTGAGATTGATAAGATCTGTTGTGTTGGACTCTGTGAAATATCGTGAATACAAACATACATAGTAGTTTGTTTGCGGTGACTTGAAGGTCATAAGAACATCAATTGTCATGTAAGAAGGTTTTACAAAGCGTTGTTGTTTCATATGCTTATGGGGCAACAAAGCACTCAACAACCTGATGAGAAGCGTGATTTGAAACAAAGGAACAAGTATTAAACCAAGAACATTATTGGCTTCATCTTCTGTACTGTTTAAATGCTATTTCGCTATGCTCTTTTCCTACCGCAATAATATTAAAAATGTAAATGTTCTTGAGTAGGCAGGATTAGAGTGCCAAGTAAACTGTGACCACAAATGTGAATTTAAATAAAATGGAATTTAATGTGCCTCGACTGCCAAGTTATATATTAACATTCTAAGCAATCAAAAGTCATTGCTACATCTTCGTCTCCTTTTTATCACACAACCCCGAATTTTGAATTTCCAATATCATCTTTTATATTTAATAAAACTTTAATTCTGATTAACAAACTCAGTATACGGAATAAAACATTTTTGTCTCCAGCGTACGCTAGGCTGTATATCGGAAATTCTGCTGTTTTTAAATATTTTGTGATTTTGTTAATGATCTGAATTTTACGCGGCGTAAATGCGAAGAACTTAATATTTAATAACTAAAATTAAGACGCATAACGTTAATAATAAAACGAGAAAAAATAATAGTATTTTTAAAATATCTGAAAGGAACATTTTTTTCATTTACACACGCATTCATTGACACGTTTCGAGAGCATTTGGGCTTATGTCCCTTTGGGCTAAAAATGTTTAAACACGGCATATCTTTAGAATTTCCGATAGACAGTCAGGCTCGGTGGAAGGTTTTTTTTTTTTTTTACTTCGCCGTACAGTGTTGCCATTGTTCGCTTTGAAATCGTTGATTGTTGATCAAAAATTCGTTGAATTTTTACGAAATATGAAACAGACAATAAAACAAATTCCAAATTCGGGCTTCCAGGTTCCCATATTCGGGTGAGGACTACTGATCCAAAATTTGATGGCTCTAGATACCTTTGTTTTTTCATAATACGAGAAATATACACACATTCATGCAGATTCTTCTTTATTTAATTTCCTTAAATACACTCACGTCCATAAATTAAGGATAATTCGGAGTCACGCGGAAATTGAACTCTAAAATAAATATATCACCTGTAAAATCACTACACACATCTTCAAGAATCATATGCAAATTTCAGGAAGTAACGAGATGACACCGATGGTACGTCACAATGACGAGAGTGTAAGAGAGTGATATACACTCATGTCCTTAATTTTGTTATGTTTAGTACTCATGTCCATAAATTAAGGATAATGCAAAACCAGGCAAAGGAAAAGTTAGAAGCAAAAAAATTTGACTTATTTGTAAAGCTTGTTTATTAAACAAAAGGTAAGAGCAAAAAAAGATGCTATATGTTTGATATTATTAAAAAAATTATTACAACCTATTTACAAAAAACCAATATTACATGGTTGGTATGATTGTTAATACATTGTATGTCTCCCAAACGATGCAATACAGTCCATACAAAGCCTAGGCATGCTGAGTATCAAATTATCGATCTGATCTTGGGGGATATTACACCACTCAAAAAGCAATGCTGTCTGAAGTTCCGGTAGACATGTAGGAGGAGGTTTACGGGCTGCAACTCGTCGGCCAAGCATGTCCCACACGTGCTCTACTGGATTCTCTACTTGAGTTGATAAGAAAACGAAAATGATGGAAAATTTGATTAGTAGAACAACAATAGTCTTAAACACCTAGTTCTTTGTTACAGAATTAAACTATGGAGGATTCTCTTCAGTGTTACTCTATTTAGTTCAAGGTTTTCATTTCCTGCATTAAATTAGGAGAGGGAAAAAAAAAAAAAACTGAAAGGTTTCAGATTTTAAATTGCGTCCATTTGGGCGTTTTTTTTAATATTTTGTGCGCTACCTTTATTTATTAAATATCATGTCCTTCGCACTTAAACCATAAAATTCAGTTAAAGAACAATGCCGCAAAATAATTTTAAACTGAGCATATCTTTAGCACAGTCTCACGCGCTGGAGATAAAATTATTATTATTAGTATTATTATTATTATTTTCTGTACAACGTTGCCAATGCTCGCTTTGAAACCCTTGAGTTTGTTACTCAAAAATTCTTTAAAATTCTACAAAATATGAAATCGATAATAAAACAAATTCTAAATTTCAAATTTGGGCTTCCAGATGTCTATATTCGCAGCAGGATTACGTCATTCAAAATTCGATGGCTCTAGGTTCGTCGTTTTATCACAATGCGAGAAAATGCATACATTTATGCACATTCTTCGTTATTTAATTTCTTTAAATATAATACAGGGCTGCAATATTTGTTGGCAACAGTTTGGAAAGTGAACCGACATTTAATGTTTCCGACGCAAAATGACGAAACGAAAACAATAGTCCTTCAGGGACAAAGTCCCTTTAGACTAAAAATAGTGTAGGACATAATACAGAAATACTGAACTTCTACTACAAGTAAAGATTTCATTGACTTTGTTTTTTGAAATAGTAAATTATTTGCATTGGGTTTCACATCTGAAACCAATCTTTTATTATTTTTCATATACACTGCAGTTTCTTTAATAATTCGAAGAGGTGTTATTATTTTCAGCTAACAATATTGTTTTCTATTAAGACTAGAAATACAAGAGTATACGGTTTCCATTTGATGATGAATAACATGTTTTATTTGCCTCTGACGTTGTTAAAGTGTCTCTCATCAGCATAAGGAAGATGAGTCATTTAAAAATTATTTTATAATAAATTTCTTAATAACATTTTGTAAAAAAATTGTTTCAAAACATAAGCCTGAAAAACAAAATATGTTTCGAATATAATATAATATATCGATTGCAAAATTTCTGGCTTTGCTTCATCTAAACACTATCGTCTGCACCCAAAACAAATCCGGATGATGATGATGAAACTTTAGAAAGGACGTGCACATAGCAATTTCGTTTAAGCATTTTATTTATTTATTTTTAACTTTGTTTTAATTTAACGTTAACGTATTTTCTTAATACTGGGAAGCTTTTCTGTTTGTATCATATTACATTCTTTGAAAAAACATAGAAAACAGACATGGAGCTATTAAAATTAAAAATCGCTTCGAATTGTGTTTTAATTTTGCTTACAACAGAAATTTAGATTCAGCATTTAGCAAAAAATAAGCATTATTTTAATTTGAGACGAAAACGAAATATTTACATGACCTTTCATAAAAAGTTTCTATTTATTTATCGTATTTAAAAAAAATTTTTAATAGTAAATTCTTTTTATAGTATTAGAAGGTGAATGTATAATTATTCTATCAAGCGCTATTATAAGCTTTATAAAAATAGTGTTTAAGTATTTGAATCAATAACAAAATGAAAGAAATATGCAGTCAACAATAATTTATATTTTACTATCGAATTTAATGTAATTTTCAGGCTTTTTATTGATGTAAATTCTTGTGACAAATATATGTACTATGCTACGCAAGAAATAACTTTTAATAACCGTATCAATAGTATAAATATGAATTAACATATATGAGTAACAAATATATTATAATTATTGGGGAATCTTATTAAAACTTATTGCAAATATTATTAAGAAATAAAATCCTTTTTAAATTACCTTTCATTTGCTACGCTGAGAAAAAATAAACTCATAATACGAAATATAAATGGAAGTTAGCGCATGGTGTGAGTGAATTGACAAAAGTTTTATTTTGAACTCGGATTTTGTTCTTCGTAACCAAGACGGGGAAAAAAAAAAAAAAAAAAAAAAAAAAAAAAAAAAAAACCTCCTGTGAGGTGCTAATATGATTCGCAAACAAGAAACTGTGTTCGTTATTTAACATTTTGTACGCGCCATTATCGTTCGAATAACGTTTTTCCAAAAATAGGCATTTGTTTCATTCATTGATAAATGAATAGCCCAAATGGTTCTAAATGACTGTTAGGCTTATTGTATAACTTTCTTTGTTTTTTCATGTTTGAGCAGAAGTAACTTCTACACTACTCTCATTCTAATCTGCAGATTACGCACCCAGTCATCAGTGCTGTAATGATCAATTGCGAGAAGACAATGAACGACGTTTGTCGCAGTTCAATGTCACCTCGAAGGACATTATCCCGATCCTACACTGAAGTCAATTCATAAGGAAAATTTTCGAGTGTGTTTTGTTCGTTCGCTTTCATGAATGAAACCGAGAATGCTATTAACCGTTAAGCACATAACCATTGGTAAACAAAACAGATTTCACGATTTTCCGTCTTTTTTTTTTTACGCAATAAATATGAAAACATTTGTCTCCAGCCTTTATAAAATAATGTTTATTTTGCGCATTTATTGAAAAAAAAAATCAGAATTCGTGGCAACATCTGAGTTTTGCATTTCTTTTTGCTCTTAATTTACTTTCAGATAATCTTTTTTTTTTTTTTTTAAGTCCAAAGGGACTTTGTCCCTGAAATATAAAAAGCTATATCACTTTTCAAATTGTTACCACCAAATGTTACAGCCCTGTATTATATTTAAGGAAATTAAATAATGAAGAATCTGCATAAATGTATATATATTTCTCCAAATGTGATAAAAGAACGTTACCTAGAGCCATCCAATTTCAAATAACGTACGTTTCCCGAATATGCGCATCTAGAAGCCCAAATTTGGAATTTGTTTTATTATCTATTTCATATTTTGTAAAACTTTAACGAATTTTTTATGAACAAGTTCGACGATTTAAAAACGAGCAATGGCAACACTCTACAGGGGAAAAAAACCTTTTTATCTCCAGCGCGCGAAACTGTGTATCGAAAATTCTAAAGATACGCTCATTTTAAAATTATTTTGCGATATTGTTCTTGAACTGAATTTTATGGTTTAAGTGGGAAGAACATGATATTTAATGAATAATGGTAACACACAAAACGTTAAAAAAAAAACGCCCCTTGGAGAGTAATTTAAAATCTGAAAACTCCCCCCCCCATTATGTTATGCTAAGGGGTCCACAATTTGTTGACATTTTGCCTTTTTTCTTTTTCTTTTTTTTTTTTTTTTTTTTTTTTTTTAAGAATTTTGCAATATTTTTATCGATTTCTTTTACTTAGTGTTTCTTTTACTTAGTGATTATATAGTTGTGATAGAACGCGGGGGTAGGAAGTTAATAAGATTTTCGGATTGTTTATCCTACAGTGTTTATTACATTTTATATTACACATACCTGACAGCCCAGTCTTGAAGGTGGTTAGTGACTGTGGCTGTCTTACGGGGTTTGAATCCTGGAGAAAGCATGGATGTAAACAGTCTGTCCCTTCATAAGAGACAACTGTGTCCCACCTAATAGGTGCCTCCATAATAAAGTGACCATCGCTTTCGACCTTAGTAGTGGTCAACATCTATGACGATTGCGCCCGACATTGGGGGGGGGGAGGGGCGAACAAAATAAAAAAAATCAATTACTTGGTAATACCGAAATTTATAGAAATCAAACAAATACATTCCAACTCCAAAAATAAATTTGTTCACAACTTTATTATGTAGAAATAATGATTTAATAAACTATATATCTCGAAATTTAAAAAGGGATAAAAACTTGCTTCAAAAAAGAAAGCTTTAATTCCACTTTAAAATCGTTCATGCCTCGTTTCCAGTCGGCATATTCTGGAGACTTCGTTGATGCTATTTCTGAAGGTTGGGAAGTAGGGCCGATTTGCTGTTCATTGATTACTACATTGACACTTTTTATCGTATCATTCTTTGATGGTATGAAAATGCGATATCCATCGTCATCACAATAACCAACCAAACAGCCCTTTATAGCCTTGTCATCTAATTTACATCTGTTGACATTTGGTAGATGTACAAATGCAGCTGATCCCAAAACTCGAATTCTCTTGATTGCCGGCTTGCGTCCAAACCATTCCTCAAATAGAGATTTTCTCGTGGTCTTACTTGGTCCGGTTCGACTGAGAACGTAGACAGCTGTAGATGCTCCTTCTGCCCATAGGAACTGTGGTAGGCCTGAATCATTGATCATAGTGCGAACTGCATTCATTATTGTACGATTCTCTCTCTCAACCAATCCGTTTTCTTCTGGTGTATATGGCATAGTGATTCGCAGCTTTACGCCTGCATCATTAATCAGTTTCACCAATTTATCATTGTCAAACTCACGACCACCGTCTGTGACCAATTCTCTTACCATCTTTGTTGGTCCGAACAAGAAACTGCTTGATTTTATCCACAGCCTCGTCTTTATGTCTCAGAAATTATACATATCGAAACTTAAAGTAATCATCCTTAATCACTAACATATACTTCTTCCCCCCTCTTGGTAAGATTGGCGATTCGAGTAAGTCTGCATGTATTATTTCACCAGATCATTTTTGTTTTCAATCGTTTTGGTTTAAATGTTCGTCGACTTTGTTTACTACACGCACATTGATAGTAATAGTCCATTGTCCATGAAATCTATACCATTTTGGCGCAGGTACGATTTCACGTACTGTATTCCTTGATGCCCAAGTCGTCGATGCCAAAGTGATAATGGCAATTTTGTCGACGTCTTCATTGCAGTTTCAGGTAAAGGAGTTGTCATTTCGTTGTTAACCAAGTAGGTTGCAACAGCAGAACCTCCTTGTGGCTTGACTGGTTTTGCACGTAGTCGAAAGAGTTCATTTGATGAACATGGGGCCTCTAAAACTATATTATCTGGGGTCTCCTTGCGAAAGAAACGACAAATCATATCGTCTGAATCACCAAAGTTCGAGATTTCTCGCTTTATTGCCTTTGAAGCTGATAACAAATTTTTGCCAATTTCTGGTGCGTACAGAGAGGTCAATAGATTTTTGTACGTTTCCAAACGTCGCGCATATGTCAATGTCCCGGCAGCCATATGCTGGTATTGTCTGTTTGTTACCGACTGTGATTTCTGCTTGTTTGTTACAGTTACGGTAGGTCTTGAAATACTCGGCTGAGTTTCTAATGTGTGATGAAACTCCATCGTCTTTAAGCCACATATTTCGGCCACAATCATCTTCTTGGCAAGAAAAAGCACTGCACTGAGTATTTGCAAAGAAGGTTTCTGTTTTGCCATTCGTCGTGGTTGGCATCTCAGGGAAAACTTGGCAAAATTTACCAATGTGCCGGGTTTATTACAAAGAAAACAGATGCTGTTGAAACCTTTCACACCATCATCGGTCTTACTAAGTCTGTTCATCGTTTTGGCATTATTTGTTGTCAACGGTTGGGGTTGGCTGACCATCTGAGGTTTTTTACCACCCTTTTTCCATTTCCTTCCGCTATGTTTTGCGCCATAATTATCATTTGCCACGACTGTTATTGTACAGAGAGGTCTAAGGTCTTGATTTCTTCTTTGCAGCCGCATGTTAATGTGTGAGACTAGTTTTTGAGGTGACTTTTCGGTTTTTGGCATTGAGTCCCACTGTGATTTGAACTCGAGATATTCTTCATCAGGAAGAATAAATAAGATTCGTGGTGCTAGCAAGTTCTGCGGCAACTTCCCTTCGCCGCTCAACTCTTGCTCACGTTGAAGACCCACCCACAGTGTACGTAAACGTGCGAGTGATTGCATTACACTTTCGTCTTTCTCGATCCGAAAGATGAAAAACTATTGCAGAAGAGTGTCTAATATTACGCTTGACACCTTCTCAAAATTACTTAACAACTCATTCCATATCGCTAGTGCTGAATTACAATGCATAACGGATCAAATTTAACACATTCGGTGATACATTTGTGCGAATGATCGCAGCAGCTTTTGCATTCGCCTTTGCATACGCTTTTGCGGCTTCGTTGTACTCGCGTATCGTCTTTTCATTCGCGCCTTCTGCCGGTGGTTTTGCCTCGACAAGGGAATTATCGAAGATGCCCGCACAATCGTTGAGCACAAACAAAGAATTTATTTCGAATTTCCGATCAGTCCAGTTGGATAAACCTTCTAATTTGGTACACTGAACAAAATTTTTAGCTTCCATATTATGACGTCATTAACCAGGAAATATGCAGTGGGGAAAGCTATCGGTACGCTATAGCGTCTACCTATACACTGTTCAGGTGGAAGTGTTGAAATCAAAAACTAAAGTAAAATAATCCGTGATTCAGATACGTCAGCATAGCCAACGTTACTTTATTTGCTCAGTTTATAAGGTATTTCTCCTGCCTTCTTCGCTTGCCTTCGTGGTGTAGTGGTCTGCATGCTCGACGCGTAACCGAGAGGTCCGTGGTTCGTTTCCCGGCGAAGGCGTTGCTCATTTTTCATGTCTGATGCTTCCAAAAATACCTAATGTCTCTACACTGGCGAACGAACTAAAAAGGTGGTGGATGATGATTCTCCACCACCGCGATTTGGCGATTGGATCCCCAAAACCCCAGTCGCCCTTTAAAAGGGGGAGTATATAAGGTATTTCTTCCGCCTTCTTCGCAGGCCTTCGTGGTGTAGTGGTCTGCATGCTCGACGCGTAACCGAGAGGTCCGTGGTTCGATTCTAGGCGAAGGAGTTGCTCATTTTTCATGTCTGATGCTTCCAAAAATACCTAATGTCTCTACAAGTTAACCCATAACCTGTTATAAATTAACGAAACAGAGTGATGGCTAAATGAATTTTGAACTTAATAAGCAAAAAGTAAAGAAACTTTTATGTTCGTCTTATTTCTATATAAAAACTTTAGAATGACGGAAATAACAGTAATGTCAGATGCATAAAACATAATAGTACAACAAAACAATGATGCTACTAAAACTGCACATAACATCAATTAAATGCTCGATTCTCAACATTATCAACATTTTAAAAGTTGTTTATGTGCGGCTAAGCCTAATCATTTTTCTCATGGCGAACATATTTGTTTACATTTGAAACTTAGGAGAATATTGGATTTGTTGCCAATCTAGAGAAAATAAGTTTCGCAACAACAAAGATAACGTCTTCTTTTATTATTGCTAATTAAATCATGCTTACTCCATTCTAGAATTTATTCGAGGAAATAAGTGTTTAAGATTTACTTCGTAATTTTGAATATAGATATTTTGAGTTTTTATGTATTCCTGCCTTGTCGCGAAATGAAAACAGAATTAATTGAATGTGAAATACTGAATCGTCTGTGAAAAACTGTTTCTTTCTTTCTTTCTTTTTTTTTTTCATTTGTTTCCTTTTACACATCGTTTTAGATTTATTTGAATAGAACAAGTGGCAACGATTAGGTAATTATTCAGATGGTATACATAGTTTTTGTGCTTTCTGATGAGTTATAAAATAAATGAGATGTAACGCTGTTAAGTGAAGCTAGTGCCAGAGCACTCTGTTACTCGGCTCAATGAGCTCAGTTTTTTTATTCTTATATGTTGGTGAATTGAGAATTTTTGGCTTTAAAAATGATTGAATTATGTTGCTTTTATCTTCCGGTTAATGTTTTTATGTCTTTAGTAGTTAATTTTATGCCTTTAGTAGTTTTTAAAAAACTCTTTTCATATACTTCTCACAATTTTTACTACAGTATTAAGCGCCACGAAATCACTATAAGAAATTTAAATGTTTTTCACGACTGGATTGGTCGGAACTATATGCTAAGTTGAATAACTGGAGATAAACTCCCTTTGCTCCGTACGATATTCTAAGTATGTTTTAGAAACACAATCAATAGAAATGCAAAAATGCGATTAGGTTCAAGCTGTTCAGCTTGTGGTACAAGTTCCAAGACGGGATTTATTTTGAAGTGCGGGATAACCTAGCAGAAGCATTGTCAAAATGAGCGATATAAAATTAAGATGAAAAGTTTGCAGATTTAAGTAATTAAGGTATTGGCTCGATAAGTATATTTTTCCAAAGGTTTCCAAAGGTTCCAACTGTATTTTTGAATGGAAACTGTAGGATTTTTATGATGTTTTGCAGAGAGGTAGAAGATAATGGTATTATTTCTAATATAATCATTGAATTTTGAGGTTTCTTAGTGAATCATGGAGTTTCCAACATACCAGGGAGCATTTACAATCATGTTCAGAATTTTGGAGTATTTGTAGTTTGCAGCTGGTGGAGAGTGGTTTTTGCCGCTTGACCTCAGACTGGGGATGCATATAGAAGAGCAGGCCGGTAAGCATATTTCGTAAGTGTACATCTATATCGCCACCGAGGGAGTGGCTTCTAGAATGGACCAACAGGCATCAAGTAATATTTTTGCTATTTCACATGACATTTGTCGCGCTTTAAGCAAGGAGACTGAAAATGTTTTGCCATACAATTTCCTGTGCAAATTAATTAAAGCATCGTAGATCTCTCGCGAAAATTTTCATTGCGAAGTTATTTCAAATATATATAATTATATATATAAATAGTAGAAGTCTTAGTATTTTTTATTGCAGTCTATATGAAAAAGATGTTCTATAAAAAAGATGTTCTATGCGCACAGTTTTATTCAAAGTGAACTTTCCTAATTTGCATTCCTACACATTTAGTGTGTTCAGTTTTGCATTAATAACTGTTCACTATTAAACATATTACCTGCGCAAGAAATACTCTTTAAAAAGAATATTATATTATTCACAACGAATATACTTAATTTATTCCTACATGACTTTATAGGTGTAATCAGATTATTCACAATATGGGAAATGAAATATATGAGAGAATTACTTAAGGATTGTAAGAACCATGATCCCCTACGTATTTCCATTTTCATGAATTTGCAAATTTTATAATATACATTTGGAACAGAAAAAGTAAAAAAAGTTGAAAGTGCTGCAAAATTTACATGGTATAAATTTTGCAGCACTACGAGAAGACTTTTCTACTATATATGTATTTTTATATATATTTGAATATATTGATATATATTTTGAGTCTTGCACTTTCAAAATCAAAGGAATACATGCATTGAGATAAGAAAATACTAGATTCATTTTAACCCTTCTAGTTACTTTCAACTCAATACCAAATTATACACTTAAATTCTCTTAATTCACAGGTATTAGTAAATGCATAATATTCTAGGCTAATTGTAGTTTGAGTCATTTTCTCCGTACAAAGTGTGATAATATGCCATGAACATTGATCCGAATATCAGTGCGTGATAAGTTTCACGAAAGTGAAATTTTGATGATTAAATGAACTTATAAAATGAATGCATTACGAGAGTTTCAGCATTTCTACGCCATACATTTGAAACTACGGAAACAAATGCAAAATAAAACGTAAACAACATGACAGCATGCGATCATATGCCCAGTTTCACAAGAGCAACAGAAACCTCATTGATCCATTTTT
Organism: Stegodyphus mimosarum; assembly: GCA_000611955.2. Lineage (NCBI taxonomy): Eukaryota > Metazoa > Arthropoda > Arachnida > Araneae > Eresidae > Stegodyphus > Stegodyphus mimosarum. The sequence goes on along the minus strand of KK118251.1, from coordinate 75,418 downwards.
GAAACCCCTCCCTCAGTGGCGATACTGATGCGTACTTGTAAATTATGCGGACAGTGAACGTATTTAATGAGGATGACTTTGTTTTTCAAGAACAGCTTGCTGTATCGCCCAAGAAACGCTTTGAAACCCCTCCCTCAGTGGCGATACTGACGTGTGTTTGTAAATTATGCGGCCGGTGAACGTATTTAAAGAGGATGACTTTGTTTTTCAAGAACAGCTTGCTGTATCGCCCAAGAAACGGCAACGTGTTGCAGATGGTGTAATTGAATTTCTCACACACTTTTTTGAATTAACTTTTGGGCTTTAGTTTCCGATCATTATTAACTCCAAGGTACGTGATACTGTTGATCCAATGTAATGATTGATCAAAGAGTAGGAGAATGTCGACCGTCTTTCTGGAGTTTCCTTTACGAAAATCTATGGCAGAAGAGTTTTGTGTGAGAAACAAAATGAATCAAAATAAAATTAAACTAATAGTAATGTATTAATAGTTTATTTCTTAAGATTATTCCTGAATGCAACGTGGAGTAGTTAAAACTTTATGTAAAATTAATCAAAATTATTCTTGAATACAACGTCGAGTAATTGAAACTTTATATAAAATTGGTTAATGACAGGAAGAATTAAAAACATCAGTCAATAGTTCAACACTGACGTTTCTCGTAAAAGTAAGATCTATGTATCAATTACTTCAATTCTCGTAAAAGAGAGATCTACATATGAATATATTTGGAAAACTGATTATTACCATGGTAAGATTAAAGTGCTGTTTCATAGAACCGAACTTTTTCACATTTTCTCATTTCGCACTTGCGATATCATCAAAATACGGATTATGCATTTTTGCCTAACTTTGAGCCTCTACTGTGACTCAATCACAATCACAATTTTCAAAAATAAATTTGTGTGTGTGTGTATGTTTTGTAATGGTCTCTTTTTAACTGTCAAATAAGTCATAAACGAAAACTATAGCTTTGGGTGTATTGAGACATAAGCGTTTTACTAAGACACGTTTTGCGTCTTAAATTTTTTTCCCCGGGACCGTCAATGAGGAACGTAATCCTACGTTAAAAACAATGTCGCATAATGAACAGCAACAATCTTTTGATTAATTTTTTAAGTTTGTGATATCGTTCGAGCAGTAAAAGTGTGTGCTAATCAATGGGTTTTAATTAACTCTGAAAAACCAGAAATCATGTTGAGTATTATAAAACATGAAGGTTTAGAAAACAGCTAATTCTTGGAAGCGGAGCTTTCTCCGCTTGAAGTAAGAGATACCTTCTTTCTCCAAATATTTTCTCCCCCCTCAAATCAGTTCTTAAGCAGCAAAGGACCCATTTTAGTTTATGCTTATACTGTACAATGTATGGTGTGTTTATGTAAAATTCAGATTAGTTTCATATATGTGTGGGGTTTATTTTAACCGGCATACTTCCAGTTCTACTTCGGTTGTTTACATCAGTTCAATGGTTATCTACACATAAATTAACACATCATAAAACAATTAAATACAAAGGAATATTAATATAATTATGCACATATTAAAATGTCTACTAAAACATAAAAAGAATTCACATAAATTTTATAACAGCGTACACAAGTGAAATATAAACAAAGATACAATAACAACACACACAAATATTTACAGTAATTCATATTATCCTGAATTGAAATTGAGAACTGTGAAGTGATATAGTAGCGTTTTTGAATAAAACCATACCTCTCATAAATCATTCAGGAAATACATCGGGCGTCTTTCCTACTACACAAAGGCGACGGCTCGGCGAGGAGAAATCAATCATCTGAGCGGTTTTTCTTGAATGAAAGCTATCTTATACGAAATCAAACATGAATAAATAACATTTAGATAAAATGGATTCAATATTTCAATTCAGCGTTTCATTAAACTAGATAAGATGAGCTAAAAGAAAATAATAAATGAGTTAAAATGCGTGTCGAACTTTACCAAATTAAAGTACTCATCTGATGTAAGACTGAAATGCTTTTCCTATCAACCATACTTAGTGTATAGCGCCGGTTGTGTATGCATGGTGTTGGTTTTAAAGGCCCTAAGTATTTAAGATTTTTGTACCACTACATACATTTATGACTGCTTTTTCCCGATCCATCTCTGTGGATCTTGGTTTAGTTGCATCATACATTCCACAATAAAACCATTAAAGGTAAATTTTTATGGTGACCAAGCCTGTATCCCTAAGGGCCTTTTTGTGGTGCCCATCTGTTTGATGCCCTAAGCACGTGCTTATTTTGCTTAATAATAATCCAGCTCTGTTTATACCAATTGGACAAAGTGATTTTTTAATATACACGTGGAAAAATTTAACTTTAAAATTAAAGAGCTTGAAATTCCAAGAACAATTGATAAATTAGCATAACTATAAGAAAACAATTTTAGTGCTTCCCAGCTGGAAACAAAGATAAAGTAAAATGAAATAAAAATTTGAAGACGTCAAAAGTATGGAATTAGTAGTAGTTTTTCAAACTGTATCAATAAAATTAAAAATTTTAATTGGTACAAAAATACGAAATTAAATATTAAAAATCCATTAATTGTTAAATTAAAGAGAGGAATAAGAACAAATAAATAAAAATTGATCCAACCTAGCTCTTTCTCAAGGGAACAGACCAAGTTGAATAAATCTTTTTACTTCCTTATAAATTTCGTGTATCATATTTCAACGAAATTATCCATTTTGACAGCTCTCGATTCTATTGCGTTACATCTGTACGTCCGGACAGAATAAAGGACTCTTTTTCCAAAAACGGATTGTGAAATGGATTTAAAATGGATTCAGAAGAGACCTTTTCATGACGTCTGTACGTACGTGCGTATATTAGGTATGTAGGAATATATCTCGCATAACTCAAAAACGAGTAGCCTGAGAAAGTTGAAATTTTGTGTATGCGACTGCTATGACATGTAGATGTGCACCTCCCTTTTTGGTTGCAATCGGCCGCACCAAAAGTATATAAATATGTGCATAAGAAACTAAAGTAAAGTTAAATAAAGTCAGATAATTCTTTTGCGCCATTGCTGCAAGGAATGTAGTTTGAATTGAACAAATGCAAAAACATTATCTCATTCATATAAAGCTAATTTAAATTTTAAATTATGAAAATTCAGTTGTAAACAATATAAAATATTAATTATTTCTGCAAACTAATTTGTATTTGTTAAATACATGCATATATATAGCCAGTCTGTTACCTGGCTCGGTGAGCTAAGTTTCTTTATTCTTATATGTGGTAAATTGGGCATTTTTTGCTTTAAAAGTGATTGAATTATATTGTTCTTATGTTCCGGTTAAAATTTTTTGTACCTTTAGTTAATCTGCATGCAATAGTTGTAGAATTATCAACAATTTAAAAGTTGTTTAAGTTCCTAAAGTTTGTTGTTTAAGTCCACTAAGCCTAACGACGCCTAAAGAAACTTAGCAGTATAGTAAATTAAGTCAATTTCTGCACCAACTTCAGAGTCTTTTTGCCGAGTGCGTCCAAAAGTTGTGAGCACCGAAAATCTATCTTTCTGCCTAATTTTAATTAATTTAAACTGTACTTTTAATTGTAAATTTTTTTTTCAGTTTTTAACTCTATTTTAATTTTTTTTAACAATTTTTAGTGAAGATGTTTTGAAGTTTTATGCATTTTTTCCCTGCCACGAAATGAGAACTAAATTGATTGAATGAGAAATGCATCTCTAATGAAATTCAGGGAAATAAGTTTAATTGAAATGTAGCAAAAAATGTGCATAATTTAATAGGCCGTGCAAGAGAGTCATCTGGTGTTCACAACATATTTTTTTTTATTTTAATATTATAGTTATCTTTCTGACCCAAAAATCAAGCAGTGAATAAACAAAGAAATTTTAATTAAGGAAAAAAACTTTTAATGTAATTAAAGATAAGGAATTTTATATCAACTGCTAGATAAACCGATTCTTCTCACTGTGGATTTTATTCTTTGCATAAATTACTACAAAAATCAATTACCGCTTTTAAAGTAGAATCAATAGAACTTAATTTTTTTTAATAGTAATGTTATTTTTTAAAATAATATTTCTTGAAAACTAATTAATCAGAGAAATAAATTAGATAGTTTCCTAACTGGTCAGTCTAAGACTAATAAATTAAGCAACTGCCTAGTTTTCTTAGTTAATTAATTTTTAAGAAAATTGTTATTTATCTCATACCTTGATGTCTTTACATATATTTATTTATTTTACTTTAAGTTTGCTCCAATTGGGAAGTACTAACATTTTATTTTATAATTATAATAATAGTAATATATACGTTACCGTGAAAGACCGAGATCTGGAGAATGTCAACATTCACATAGTCGCTCGCTGTATGTGATGCAAACATCCTTATTTCTCACTTACATCGACAAATGTCGACATCCACCATGCGCTGATGGTGAGTGAATGTTGAATAAAAATATTTTTGTTACTTTTTAAAATTATATTTTATTATTAAAACATATTATGATGTATGTCAAAACGGGAGAAAGCTTAAGTAACCGCACATGTAAATAAACTGTCGAACTTTAAAACAAACAGTACATTATAAATGAGAAAAGAAAATAACACCAATAATAAACTTACTTAATTATTTGACCGACGTTAGACAATTTTATTTATTGCAACAACTTAAACTGTTATTACAATTTAAATCACACAACAGTCCCTTCCTTTCACAACTGCATTTATTTGTGGAACACTTCCTTCTTCTCGGCTTCTTGTTTCGACCAATATAACCAAATATTCAGTCTTTCACTGACTTACTTGGTATGTGATCACATTCTCCAGTTTCGGTCTTAACACACACACGCACACAGTGGCGTAGCTAGGGGGAGGCAAGGGGGGACATCTGTCCCCGGGCGCAGCATCTAGGGGGCGCCAAATGGATGTTACGAAATTTTAGAATAAATTATTTTCATTTTTAAATACAATAAAAAATAAATTTAAAAAATTCGCATACTTAGTCCACCACCCCATCGTAATAAGGATATCTTTTTATTACATTTTTTGTCGTGTGATTAGCAAAGATGGAATAGAAAAGCTAGGTTTTCTATTTAAACGTAAGGTCAATGAAAGTCATCCTTCCCCACTAAGCAAACGGCGAGAAAATACTTCGAAGGTTATATGATACTTTTAAGTCGTAAAGCTTTTGTCCTTGTGAACGAATAGAAGGGACGCAGTTGCTAGAATGACCATAGGAGGCGCAATCAGCCTTAGGGATAAACCAGGAGGGGTGCAGCCAACTTGACCCGAGAATGAGAAACTGAACAGTAATGATCTAACATCTTCGAAAGTTACTTTGAAAGTTTTCATAAAAATTTAGTTGTGTGTTACAAAAATAATGTTTTAATTTGTATTGAGTTCCTATAAACAATTTAATATGGGATGTCCTGAATAAAAGGAATTAGGGAAAAAAAAGACAAAAAAAAAAAACTGTTTTATGATAGTGTTCTAAGAAATTCTACATTTTCTAAGTGAATTCTACTCGGTGTACTTTTGTTTGGAATAGGTAAGCAATTTCCCCCTTTTTTGAAAGTTATGGATATTATATAATTTATAATGAGAAAAATAACTTTTTATGTCATTGAAAATTCATGCACTATGTGCAGTTGTGTATTTAAATTTATTTATCTAAGCTGAAAATTTCAATTAAAGGTAATTTGTTCAATTATTAATTATCTAATTAAGAATTGTACATAAAACTTTTTTTTTCTTTTGCAATAATCTCAATTTTATTAAATATGCTATTCAGAGATGTTATTACACAGGGAGTTACTGATTCCTAGTTGTGCAGTTAGACAAAATTATTGTCTTAACAAAATTATTCCTTTAATGTATGATATTAATGAGAGGATAGTTATTTTAATTCTTATGTAAACATTTTTCTTTGAAGAGCAGCTGATCACAAATGACTGATTGAACTAAAATTTGCTAATAATACCTCAACTTTACTGATTTTATAGAGCTGTAGAGGGATAATGTCTTATACTTATCTATATGACGAAACATTTTCATTTATCCTATATACAGGAATTGAAGTGCTTAAAACTCTTATGTTGTACTAAAAATTCTAAGAAATGTGAGAACCACTGAGTTAGTGATGTGGGAAAAAGAATAAAGCCCCCTTTCTAATTCTTTAACAGTGAAGAATTAACTGTAAACAAGTTGTAATCTTTGCTGCTTCTATCAATTAAAAAGACCGAATCGATATGTAATTTGACTTATCACTTACGGATGAGTTAAAGTGTAATCGAGCATATCTAAAGAATTATAGAATCTATCACAAAATTCTAATTCATAAATTAGCAAACTGAGAATCAAAATAAAAGTTTAGAAATAATTTTAAACTTAAATTATAATCTCAATGATTTAAAAGTAATAAAAACTATATGATTTTTGAATTTTTTTCATGTTTATTAAAAACAATAAAAGGCAAAAATTTTTACTTCTTTGAACGAAAAGGAAAAAAAGAATGCATTGTAATCGCGAAGAATTTTGGATACCATATTTCAATGCAAATATTCATTTTGCCCATTCGCGAATCAATTTGGACAATTTCTTTGCATGACGTCTGTACGTATGGACAAAATAAAGAATTCTTTTTTTGCAAAACGGATTGTAAACTGGATTTAAAATATACTACTCAAAAGGGATTTTTTTCATGACGGCTGTACTTCGTACGCATGTATCTCACATTAACTCAAAAGTGATTAGCTGTAGAACGGTGAAACTTGTATATATCTCACATTACGACGTATGTAATTCACATTAACTCAAAAATGATTAGCCGTAGAACGTTGAAATTTTGTATATGGAACTGCTGTAGCAGTAACTGTGTGTATATATATA
>KK118251.1:25112-54797 GCA_000611955.2 Stegodyphus mimosarum | reverse complement strand
GGAAACACGAAAAAGAAAATGCTAGAAAAACTAGGAACTGCTCGATTTTGCATTTGCCTTCCCTTCCTTTCTAAGAATTTGAATTTCCAAGAGGGCATTTTTGATACAAAAAGTCATTTATCCTTATAAATGGGACATTTGGTTAAGACACCCACCCACTTTTCATTCTTCGGAGGCTATGAAAGTTGTACATGCACAATAGTGAAATGAACAATTAGTACGGCCTAAAATAAAAATGAATTACATTAAAGCTCAAATTATAATATTTGAGATATGCCTGCCTTCTCTGGGATTTGAACCTGGACCTATCGATATGGTAATCAGCATCGCTAACCAGTATACCAGCCGGGTGGCAATATCTTGCTACAGGTACAAGTACAATCCCACCACACTAACTGCTCAGCTCTTCCACGTTTTGAGAGAGAACATCACGGAGGGGGCACCACCACGGAGGTCTTTCATCCCTCAACATCCAACCACTCAAGAGGACTTTCGGTTAGCCGTGTATTTTGAGTGTCTCCTTGCCATACAGACACTGTAGACCACAAACATCCACGCCTCCTCCGAAATTCGAACACGGGCCCATCGGTACGGCAGACAGCATCACCAACCATTTTATTGCTGGCTTTCCTTCACTACATTTATTAGTCGCAAGAGAATCGGCTATTGTAAATGTTTTTCGCTTGCGACGAACCATGAGTCTTTGAAAGCAAGCCTGTGTACATACCGACCGTGAGCAGCATAAACCTCCCCTCCCCAGCTATCCAGCTGAAAACAATCTTGTGAAGAGCAATCACAGCAGGTTTTGTGTTCTCGTAGAGGGTGACGTGACAATTGTATAGAGATAGAACTTAGGATTTGAAAACTCCGCTTTCTAAGCTGAATTTACTGTCATTAGAGCAGCACTTTTATACATGAGAATGCATCTTAATGTGTGTCCAACACATTTCCACCAATTCTGTCTCGAATGTAGTAGCAAAAGCCGAGGTCAGTACCAGGAATCCAACAGTATAGAGAATTAAATGCATACTTTTACGAATGTCAGTCTAATAAAGGCATATTCTTAAATAGATTTCAGCTTACACGAGAATTTCAGGCAATGAATTAACGGGCACTGTTGCCAACTCCACCTCACTAAGAGAAACTCCATCATTAAAGGCGATCACATTCCCAAGGAAACACACTTTTCAAATATTAGAGTCTAAATAAATATCAAGAGCAGTGGGACCAGGCCACGACAGGACATTGGATCTTCCAAAAGTGTCACTGGAACTGCATTCAGTGAACAATTTTCTGTCACACTTAATCACGAGACATGGAGCCCTTACTCTTTGATCTCGGAAAGGATAGCGGCTGCGAATGTGAGAAGAGGGTCATCTAGACCACTTTGTGTTCCCCTGCCTACATTTAGCATGTATCAGACTAAAACAGCCAAGCATAAGCTTCTGGCAGCAATGGTTTCAGAACTGAAACATAACAGGGTTGCTCCACGGAAGCTAAAAGTATATAGATGACTGTGCCAGAAAACATGCCTGGTCTTCGAAAATACTCGTTCTTTCTGCATTTGTAATTAGGATTTTAATTAGTAGTCACTGCATCCATGTATTTATGCATCTTGAATATTACATATTGTTATTTAGTATATTTGTATTGCATAGTAACCTATATATTATGTCTAGTGTACGAAAATATTCGAAGTTTAATTCTTTTTTCTACATTTGTATTTAGTATTCGCATTTGCAATTAGTGATAACAGTATTTATGTATTTATGTAGTAATTTAAAATCTACCAATAAATTGTGTTTCCGAAAACTCCGTATTATAAGCAGTGCATTATTCCGATCCTAATTTATAAAAAATATTTTACTATTGCAGTCGGATTTCATTTCGGATGCAGATGACAGAATGCAAAGCAATCTGCTACAAATTTTACATTCGATATATAAGAGGATATTTAGAAACGTATTTTATATACATAAATAATAAGAGCATAAAATCGAGCTTATTATTAAGAAGTATAAATAAAATAACTTTTTAAATGCTTACTTTCCTTATAGTGATCAACAATATATACATATTTTTTTTTTTTGTTTCTGAAGATAAATAAAAGATCTTATATCTTACGCAGCTTCGATAAGCAATAATGTGCTCTCGTATTCCGATCTTTATTTGTTACATACAGGATTTTATCGCTGACTGAAAACAGTGTTAAAAAGGCAGACGTATTTGGAATTCCAGATATTTAATAGAACAGGTTATTTTAGTCGTTATAAGGTGTACAGCTATACTTGTCATGAATTAAGTAGTCTTAATGCAAGAAAGAATTATGCAATTCTTATCATACTACTTTTTTGGAGAGAACTGTAATTTTGAAATATAATTTTCAGTTTATGAATGTTCATGTACTCTATATGAACTATTTTTTTCTCCAGTAATCCTGACACGGAAATTATAAAACTCATTTATAAACATGATCTATGAAATTTTCAGAGCATAAAGTCAAGAATTTTGGTGATCTTTTTGAAATCAGATCCTTTTTTATACCATAGGTGGTAGAATGGAAGATTGCAGCCGACAGAACTATATAATTATTCTAAAATTTTTATTTTCTAGCATTTGTTATCACATCATTATTATTTTTATTTAAATGTTTGTAGTTACCAGAAAAAAATTTTTTTGAAAGGTTTCAGATTTTAGATTACGTCCAAAGGGGCGTTTATTTAACATTTTGTGTGTTACCTTTATTTGTTAAATACCATGTTCTTTGCACTTAAACCATAAAATTCAGTTCAACAGCAATATCGCAAAATCATTTTAAATTGTGCATATCTTTAGAAATTTCGGCACACGCTCTCACGCGCTGGAGATAAAAATGTTTTTCTGTACAACGTTGGTATTGCTGGCTTTGAAATCTTTGAGTTTGTTAATAAAAAATTCGTTAAAGTTTTAGAGAATATTGTTACGAATTTCACATTTATTTGGCTATTTATTTAGAACTGTAATTAAAATTCCTTTTTATTTTCCCGTGCAACGCACGCAGACGATTTTTGAAGAGAAAGCTACGTCAAAAAAAAAATAATAATAATAATAACATGCATACATTTATGCAGATTTTTCATTTTTTAAAATTTAATGCAGAGCGATAACATTTAGTGGCAACAATTTGAAAAGTGATACGCCGTTTTTGTGTTTCCGACGCAAAATCGCAAAACGAAAGTAATAGTCCTTCGGGACTAAATCCCTTTGGACTAATAAATGCGAATTATTTATCTGTTTAATATTTCTTGAAGGGAAACTGGAGTGGCAACATTTTATTTCAAATTTAGTTTTGGCAACAGTAAAAATGTTTGTTGTTTGGGAATTGCTTTAATGCATGTGCGAATATGTAATCGCTCAAAAACGAAAGTAAGGAAAAGTACTATTGTTATGAGAGATATATTGTAATAATAAATTATTGATGTCGAACAGTATCTATTTTTGTTATTAAGAAACTTAAATACCATCCGAACAAAAATTATGATGCAATATAAATGAATCGTATGTTGTTTCCTAACGTCACATTTGTAAACGACAATATTTATACAATTCTGTTTTTTTTTCAAGTGCTGTATTCTTGCAGTAATTGTTTGACCAAAGTAAGGCTTCCTAAATTATCTATATTATCGTGATAATTCATCAGCGTTTTAAGTTGAATCACTGCACCAACATTTTATCTTGTAGAATTTCAGTAAGCCAGCAGAACTATACCAGTCATGGTAATCAGTAAACAAAGGAAGTGAATCATTACCAGCATGTTATCTGATAATTGAACCGTTTTTAATTGTCATCAGCTTCCTTGATATAATACTTGATCCTTGATATAGAACTTTAGTACTAGCAAATTCAAGGAGTTCTTAACTTCAAATTGATTTATCGTTTGTTTAATGTACTTATCAAAACTGAATATTGATTCAAGGTTTGCTGAATCACTTTAAACTTGTGTTCCGGAATATTTGAAATGCTGTTCAGAATTTTGTGCTATATCGTCCGTTTAGCATCCATCTACTAAAAACTGCAAGAAAATTCTGTTCCATTTTCCGCGTATACATTTGTTAGTAGTTCTTTTTATCTTTGCAACAGCAAAATATTGTTATCTCACTTTTGCAGCATTACAGCTATGTTTTTATTTCTCATGAAGCTATCATATAATGCTATGTTCTGCATGACATTTTTTTTTTCTTTTCAGTCTTCAACTCTTATTAGTTTCGAACCCCATTTATGCATCGAATCACATTACTTGCCCGTTTCACTTTTCAAATAACTAACCATTGGTGCTAGATAATTACTAAAAAAAAAAAAATCTGTTATCTTTATTTATTAAATATCATGTTCTTCGCACTTAAACCATAAAATTCAGCTAAAGAACAATATCGCAAAATAGTTTTAAACTGAGCATATCTTTAGCATTTTCTATACACAGTCTCCCGCGCTGGAGATAAAAATGTTTTTCTGCACGACGTTGCATTGCTCGCTTTGAAATCCTTGAGTTTGCTAATCAGAAATTCGTTAAAGTTTTACAAAATATGAAATCGATAACAAAACAAATACGAAATTTCAAATTTGGGCTTCTAGATGCCCATACTCGCAGCAGGATTACGTCATTCAAAATTCGATGGCTCTAGGTACCGTCGTTTTATGACAATGCGAGCAACATATATCCATTTATGCAGGGCTGCAATATTTGGTGACAACAGTTTGAAAAGTGAACCGACATTTAATGTTTCCGACACAAAATCGCAAAACGAAAACAATAGTCCTTCAGGGACAAAGCCCCTTTGGACTAAAAAAAAAGAATGATGTTTTTAAAAAAGTCCAATTAGCGTAATTTCATGGGTCCAACTAGTAATAAATGTTGTCAGAGATTTTTAAAAAATGCTTTTCTTGCTTTTAAATCGTGTCGTTTGTTAATTAATAGAAAACTGAAATTCGAAAGAAAAATGAAATATTTTACGCTCTGACGAATGGCAACAAACTGGCGCATGGAAGATAAAAGTATTTTATATCGAAAGTGTTAAAATATTTCTTTTAAATAGCTGAGCTCTTTTATTGAAGAGTAGCAACATATTGCTTTTGAATCATCAAGTTTAAACAAAATGTCATTAAAATTGCAGCAAAGTATGAAATAAATAAATAAATAAATAAAAAAAGAAAATCTGAAGGGATTCAGATTTTAACATCGTATCAAAAGGCTTGTTAATGTTTATTTTGCTCTCGTTGAGCTTACAGTTTACCAATCTGCCGTTGGACTATCTCCTAATACAATTAAAAAAAAATCTTTTAACTTTATTATTTAACATTTCTTTTTTCGCCCTTACACGATATAAAATTCAACAGGAAAATGACAAGAGCCTTTAAAGCAACGTTTGTTCACAATTTCCATACAGTGCTAAGTGTTGCTATTAATTTTTTTCCCATCTTTTCTCAGTTTATTGTACCAATGTTCAGTTTTATCAATAATATGACTTAAGACAATTATTTCTGTCTTTTTACTATTAACTTTTTGTCTTTATTTATTATACATCACTTTCTTCGCATTTATGCCTTATAAAATTCAACAGGAAAATCTCAAAATATTTAAAAACTACGTACCTTTAGAATTCCCGACAGAGTGTTAAGTAATGTCACATATTTTTTATATTTGCTATATTATTTCTTAAAAAATAATCTCAGAAGTGAAGAAATACGAAATTTATTCGTAATAATATTTTAATTATGTCCATTACCTTGTCTTTTTTCAATTAAAAATGTTCCAAACAATGAAAGGAAGAAAAATATTGCTGCCAAAATTAACATCAGTAAACTTACTCACAATATATATGAAGCTATTTGTTATTAACTAACAAACTAAACTTAAATGCATATATTAAAAATATTTTTTTAACATTTTAATCTGACTGATTTACATAAAAATGCATTTAATTCATGATATATCTAATTAAAGAAGTTAAATATTTTTATAAAACTACGTACATATTTTTTCACTTTCTAAATATACAGAATTTCTAAATACATCTAATATCAATAAAACGTTTCGCAATTTCACCTGGGCCATCTCTGTCCATAATTTATGCTGATAAACGATGTTAAACTTTAACAGAGCCATTTTGAGAAATTTTTTAAATCTGAAAACCCTCTCACAGTTTTTTCTTTATAGTACTTTTTAAACAGCTACATTTACTACATTGATTAGCGAGATAACGTCATACGTTAGGGGTGGTGCAAAGGTCACATGTTACAACGTTTGAAAAACAGCTGCAATTTTTTTAGCCCAAAGGGCCAGAAGGGCTGTTTATTTCGTTTTGCCATTTTGCGTCGATTCACTATAAACGGCGAAACACTTTTCAGATTGTTGCCTCTAAATATTATCGCCCTGTATTATATTTAAAGAAATTAAATAATGAGGAATCTGCATAAATGTATGTATGTTTCTCGCACTGTGATAAAACAACGGTAGGCAGAGCCATCAAATTTTGAATACCGTAATCATCCACCGAATAGGGGCATCAGGAAGCCTAATCTGGAATTTGTTTTATTATCGATTTCATATTTTGTAACACTTTAGCGAATTTTGAATCAACAAATTCAAAGATTCAAAGCGAGCAATGGCAACGTTGTACAGAAAACCATTTTTATCTCCAGCGCGTGAGACTGTGTATCGGAAATTCTAAAGGTATGCTCATTTAAAAATTATTTTGCGATATTGCTGTGGAACTGAATTTTATGGTTTGAGTGCGAAGAACATGATATTTAATAAATAAAGGTAACACACAAAACGATAAAAAAGTCCCTTAGGGCGTAATATATCTAAAATCTAAAAGCTTTCAGAATTTTGTTTGTTCCCCTTGATCTGAATGAAATGAAAACAATAACAGTTGAAAAAGTAATTTCATATATTAATGAATACAATCAAGCCCCTCTGTGACAAACCTGGTCTGTAATGGATTGCCCGGTATAACGAATGAACTTTTTGGTCCCCTCCCCTTTTTTTACACGGCTATAACAAACTTCAAAACATCTGAAAATCAGATATAACGAACTTTATATATACCTTCAATTGAATTTTGTATTTTTTAATCTTTCGAGATATCTGAGAAACTTTCAGGATTAGGGTTTGAGAAAATTTAGAGTTCTTATCGCGACAAGTTGTTTCATTATATTTTTACAAAGAGTGATTACACCTTTTAAGAACGATTTCCGTAAAGATTTAAACAAAAGCAAATGTTTGGGAAAAGAAAATTCTGGCAACAGCTTATTATTTGAAATGAGAATTATAGTCTTTTACTTTTCAATTCATTCTTCTTTAAAATGTCTCATATAAACAAGCTGTGGATTGAAGGATATATGAGTTTGCGCTTTCCGAAAAGAAATATTCCTAATCCATAATTCAAAAATGATGTGCAATACATGGTATTAAAATTTGATTACGGCAAGGCTCTCGAAGGCTACCTTCCTAAGGGGTGGATGCTTTCGTAGAGAAATTTCTAAGGGAATTGGCTCGTATACACGTTGCACACAAGGAAAACAATAAAACGCCCATGCAGTCAATCTGTTCGCGGAATTCGATCCTCGGACCGAACTACCATTGCTCAGCGACTTTAACGATAGAGCTCTAAATAAGCAGTAAAAGAAACATTATCAATCGAAAAGGAAGCACGAGATAACTATTTAGCATGAGATAAATGGAAATGTATTGCGACCCTTGATGAGGCATGGGTTTGCATAAACGACTGCAATAGAAAAATGTCCGTTTGTTACCGAAAACGAAGAGAAAAAACGATGCAGATATGTTTCCGTCAATGCAAAGAAAGTTTCAGTAAGGTTTATGATTGTCGCTGGATTCTCTTACAACGGGGAGTTTAAAATAAGAAGAGCGGGGAAAAAATGTTAAAATCAACTCAAGAAATTATCAAAAGAAAGTTTTAATTCCGATATTTAGAGAAGAAATTCCATTTCTCTATCCCAGTGACATTCAAAACGTAAATCTTCATCAAGACAAAGCAATAAATCAATCTTCGAAAAGTACCACTGCATTTCTTGAAAAGATGAAGGCTAATACAGGTATTGCAAAAACACCTTTTCATCATATTGCTGCAAATTCCATTGACATTTCGTCTATGGGCTATTCTGTCTATTGAAAAAGAGCTGGTTCTCAAACCCATCACGAATGATGGACTCTGCAAAGAAATGGAAGAGGAATGGAAATCAATACCCTTGGAAATTTAATCTCTTCTATGATATAAATCGCAGTAGAGACTTATAGTTCAGAGAAAAAGGCTATCAGATGGAACATTTAAGTGTGTTCACAAACTTATCCACTTTATACTATTTTACGTAAGAGTAACAAAAGAAATAAAAATATAATTTCATTAAGTATTTTAGAGGCTTCTTTTTTCTGTCCATTATATTCAAAGATTCTTTCAAATTTTTATTTTTGACTTGCGGATTCTCTAGAAAAGTTGCATGAAACCCAAGGGATCCGAGAATTTGAAAGATCTTCGGTTTATAGCAAAGGTCATCCCTTTTCCAAGCATCGACGCCTTTTAAAGGAGTGATTTTCTTCATCGACCCCCTTACATTTTTCTCCATAACCTACAGCATACAGCATAATCGTAATACAAATAATTGCACATAAATAACTTGAAGATAATAATTAGATTAAGATTGTGAACTACACAGTTTTGAAAAAGGTGGTTTATTGGTTTTATGTTTAATTCTTTTTTGTATTACTATTATTTTTAATTTTACAAACATAAATAAGTTTTCAGAAAAAAAAAATCACCTATTTAAATTTATTTAAAGTTCGATTTTAATTAATGTGAAGGTTGCTCTTGATGCATCGATGTGATGTTCTAATATTTGCTATAAAAGTTCTTACTTTAATTTTAAATCACGTTGTTAAAAAATATTTACTTTGTTTCTTGTTTTCCATTTGAGTTCTTCGTATTTTTTTACCGTGTTTTTTTCTGTTCTTGTGTGTTACATTTTTACTTTCTTGTACGAAATAAAGAAAGTATTGTAATCGCGAAAAATTTCGGTTATCATATGTCTACGGAAATATCCCTTTTGACCGTTCCCGAATCATTCTGGACTTTTTTTTTTTCGTCACGTCTGTACGTACAGACAGAATAAAGACTCTTTCTCCGAAATGAAATGGACTAAAAATGGAATTTTTAGTGATGTATGTACATAGGTATCCCCCATAACTCAAAACAGTTAGCCGTAGAACGTCGAAATTTTGTATATGGAATTGCTATAACATGTGTTTGTGCATATCCTTCTTTTATTGCAATCGGCATTATTAAGAGTTACATATTGTAAGGTATTTGCATTGCTACACTATCAACATACCAGTAAGAAGTGTAAAGAAATCTCGTTAGTAAAATATCCGTGCTTGAAGATGCACGTGATTAAAATATTTTTCAATTATCCTGTAAGTTTGACTAATAAAGTTGGTTGTTTGATCAAAAATGCCGAGATTTCTTTAGGATTATGCCTATGGTGGTAATTATCTTGCATTCTGTTCTCATTTTGATGACTTTCTTGAAGTTTTAAACCTGATTTTCTAGGATTTTTCTTCTTAAAGCTTTGTTTAATACTCTCATAGCCGTCTAATTTTTCAGCTGGCTTATACGGACTTTTTAATTTCATCCATTGGTCTAGAAAATGATTTTTTACTTTCACTGGCACCGTATAATTAATCTGGGACCTTACTTGCAAGTGGCACTTCCTCAGCTAATTCTTCGGCTACTTCTATTAAATCCTGTTTTCTACCCTTGAAAGAAGGCATGACATAAGAAATAACATTTTTTTAAAACACAAAACTCTTGGCCAGCGTATCAAACTAATTTTAAAAGGCTTTTAGCCAATATTCAAAAATTCAAACCAACTTGCTCAATGTAGCCTTTTTTTATTGAGAAATTCAAATATGACAGAAAGTATTTAAAAAAAACAGTCAATACAAATAGAAATATATGCTTTCCCATTCAGTAAAAATCTGTGAAGCCTGCTCTTAATAAATTATACTAAAGTAAATAACAAATTCAAGCCTCTAACTTGATTCACGCAACAAAATTCTTGATTTGGAACTCTAATACAAGAGCTAAAATTTTTCATACAACAAAATACTTTTATGATTTGGGACTCTAATACAAGAGTTTAAATTTAAGAATAGAAATATTCTAATATTAACGTAATAAATTTGCCACTTTAATACAAGAGCTCAAATTTTCTGATAAAAATATTCTAATATTAGCGTAGTAAATTTCCCACTCTAATACTAAAGCTCAAACTTCAAAATAGAAATATTCTAATATTAACGTAATAAATTTGCCACTCTAATACAAGAACTCAAATTTTCTGATAGAAATATTCTGATATTGACATAGTAAATTTGCCACTCTAATATAAAAGCTCAAATTTAAGAATAGAAATATTCTAATATTAACGTAGTAAATTTATCATTCTAATACAAGAGGTCAAATTTCAAAATAGAAATATTCTAACATAAACGTAATAAATTTACCACTCTAATACCAGAACTCAAATTTTTTGATAGAAATATTATAATATTAACGTAATAAATTTGCCATTCTAATACAAGAACTCAAATTTTAAAAGAACATCCTAATCAGGCTAATTATTTTGACGCTTTAATCCTTAAGCTCAAACTTAGAATATCGTACTAATAGTTGAATTCAATAAAAAAAGATGAAACTTATTCATATAAAATGGCACTGTATTCATAAAAAACTGATACTCACGCATCCTGTATTCTTCTTGTTTTTAAATAAACACTGGTTTCACTTTTCGATCCCAGCGACTACCACCAGATATATACTATTTTTTGATACGTCTGTAATGAAGTTTTTAAAAAAATCTCGCCATTTTTTTATCGAACAACCAACTTTATTAGTCAAACTTAAAGAATAAATGAAAAACATTTTTAACACGTGCATCTTCAAGCACGCATAATTTACGCACGAGGTTTCTTTACATTTCGTACTGGTATTATGTTGGTAGCGTAGCAACGCAAAGACGTTACATTGGGGGGGGGGAGAATTAAATAGCGAAATCTAACTTTTAATTCTGTCCCTCAATTCCTATACTTATATTTGAGAATGTTTTATACTTGATATGAAAAAATTAAATTATAAGATGTTTGACTCAAGTACGACAAAAGTTGACTCGAATATTCAATTTCTAAATTTGCAATTTTTTATGCCATTTTCAACTTGCTTTCAATGATAGGTTTATTAAGTTAGAATAATTGTAGGAAAAAAGTTTAAATGAAATGCAGCAAAAATTGTATTTTATTTAATAGCCCGGTAAAAGGAAGTCATGTGTTATCCACATGAGATTTTTATACTGCGCGTACTGGGTTAAAAAATTTGCATATTTTAAGAAAAATGTTACTGAATTTTAAAATGTATGAAATAATTTTTGGACATTTTTCTCTTATATTCATATTATAAGATTTCTTTCGTATTGCATAATATAACTTTAAAACAATAAATAATTAATTATACATTTAATATTTTAAAATAATTTAATAATTTTAATTACTAATAATCATTTTTATCAAATGGATCTTGATTATGCCGATCAATCGTCTTCGCATGTTTGGCTATCGACCACAGTCGACCCCTTGATCATCACTGATCTCCTTTAAAATTTCATTGAACCCAAGGGGGCCAATACCGACCCCTGTTTTAGAATGCCATCGAAGACTGTGCAAGTAAAGAAAAAAAAAGTGAAGAAGCAAAATAGCATTAGAACACTGTAATTAATGTTTTCCTTAAAATAAAATTTATTTTTCTATTTGTTATTTTTGACATTTCATAGATCTTACCGAGTGCGTTGTGGCAAACGGATCGTTCTGGGCTATTAAAAGATCTAGCTACGCTACTTTTTGCCACTTCAGGGTTAATAAATAGATATACTGATAGCGTAACATCAAGTAATGACTGTCATAGTGGAATTCGCTATAGTTGCTTCTACAAATAAATAAATAAAATAACATTTAGAAGGCGCCTTTAAGATTAAAATAGCAAAAAATGCAGACTCAGGTTTTCGGCGTGGGATTCTCGATGAAAAGTTCTGCGTCCTGTTCGATGAGAACACAACTCATTTGAGTTGTTTAATCACGAGAACATGATGTTTGTTTCTTTGACGGATACAAGAGAAGTATTTGGAATACTTTCACCTGTCGTAAGCTGCATCTGTTGTCTGCCATCTGGTTGCTTAAATCCTGAGTAGCCATTTGCGTAATAATTTCGTTTATCTCTGTATTTGAAGAGTGGTCTTTTTCTCTGACATCTCGCGGATCAATGTTCAGGACGTCGACGTCAAAGTAATGCAAATTGAAAAAATGCTTCCTTGAGAAAGAAGTTGAAGAAATGCTTAATGCTTCCTTATCCTTACGCCTTAAAGACTTAAGGACGGCCTTTAAGGCGCTTTTGTTTATGAAATGAATTAGCATTGTTTTCGGGATATAGGCCGAGGTTTTGGGATAAAAGATATGCTTTAAAATGCCCTAATAGATTTATGATATACCGGATGTAAAATATCATCTGTTTTTGCATGATCGATACGTTCCTGAAAAATTCGTGTCAGAAAAGGCATTTTAAATAATTTAGAATCATTTTACCGATTTCCCTTAAAATCCACTTTTCGACAGCATTTACCAATTCTAATCTGTTCAGATACTTACCTGATTTTAAAGTACATTTCGATTTCGGTACACTTTCTGAATACATATTGTTTATTTTTTTCATTTTTTCGCTTTTAGAAAAGCTTTACTTTTACCATAGTTTTTTTAGATGCTGCTCACTAAGAGTCACGCTGGATGTACTTAATTTTAATGATTATTTGGATAAAATCTCGGAAACGACTTTCTTATCCTTTAAGAGACTTCCTACCTTTAATCCTTTCCTTTAATCAGCTACATTGTAGAGTTATTAAGTTTTTTTGATGCTGAGAGACGTGAAAAATGAGCAATGTCCTCGCCGGGACTCGAACCTCGGACCTCTCGACTACACGCCAAATGTGCTGACCATTACATCACGAAGGCATGCTAAAAAGGTGGGATAAAAAACCTTATAATATTTTGGACAATATTTGTCCTTTTTTCTTTTCCTGTGATTCATATACCTATGTCCATTTCTAAGAAAACTGATAATGCACTGTACTCAGAATCAGTGTCATCGAGAAAGTACGAGAATTATCAAAACGCTCTCACGCTTACATATTTAGTGGCCGGTATTTGTGTCTTTTGGATCGCAGCCTTTTTTTTTTTTACGATATGTCAAGACTGTAGGGACTGGTAGGGGGATTAGACTAATTTTACAGTATCTTCGAAATAATTCAAAAAGTTAACATTCATTTCGATTTCTACATTTCGGCATTTGTTCTGATTTTATAAAATATCGATGTATCGAATTTCGAGTAATCGATTTTCAACTGCGTACAATTTTCTTTAATTCTTGCTCCCCCTCGAAACAAAAATAAATAAATAAAAATAAGTAAATAAATAAAATAAATAAAAAACTAGCCGATTGCGCAGCTAGCCGTGTAAAATTGTAAATATAAATAAGAAAAACATATATAATAATTTTAATAAATCCCACTAATGTAAATTTTACTGGCCCAAACAATAATTATTAATAATTGAAATGAATTTGCGTTTATTGCTTTTAAATAGCTTAATTTGTTGATTAATAAGAGAATGGATTTGATTGGAAAATTAAATACTGAATTAGTTTACTGAACGACAGCGTACTACCGCATGAAAGATTAAATACTTCAATTCTAGTATTGGCAACACATTCTTTGAAATCGCTGAGTTTACTGATTAAATTCAAAATACAAATACTTAGAGTTTTGCCAAGTGGCAACCCAAAGCTATTATATTAAAGTAAATAGAAAGCAAATTCGAAATTAAAAATTTGGACTTCAAGGTGCACAAAAGCGGGAGGCAGACAATGTGTGTTCAAAATTTGTGCCGCCGTTTTTCGACAATGCAAATTAAATTCGAAAGACAAATGTATTACATTTTGCCGAACGGCAACACACTTCTTTTACATCGCTAAGTTTTGTAATTAAATTTGAAATATAAATATTTTAAACTTTGCAGAGTGGAAACACAAAGTTTTAAAATCGCTAATTTTTTAATAAAAAGTTCATTAAATGAGAAACAAAAATTCGAGCTTCGAGGTGCCCATGTTAGAGTGGAGGACTATGTGTGTTCAATATTTAGTGACTGTAGATACCGCCGTTTTTTCACGATGCGAGGAAAATACGTACATGCGTACATATATATGTACATACATAAATACAAATGTACGTGCGTGCATACATTCTTACAGATTAAAAGCGATGGGACATACTGACTATACGAAAGTTACAAATTAATTTCAAACTGAACAATTTTCACCTCTTCAACCGCCAAAAGAGAAGAATACAATTTTAGGGGTTATTTCAGATTATAACTGCTCAAAAAATAATTTATGTTTAAAAAATTAAACAAAATTAAAACATAGAACAAATATTAAAATATATGTGTAAAAAAATACTTACGTATTTCGATTTTTTCCTTGAATAAAAATAATATCTATTATTCTCCTCTTGGGAAAAATAAATCTTCAGTTTTGAATACAACATTAAAACTTCGTTCAAAAAGTTTTAATGTAAAACTGAATGGAATAAAACTAAACTCCTCTCCCAAGAGAAAATAAAAGGGGAAGGAAAGGGGGAGAGAAAAGATGGAAGAAAATCTGAAATGATTCAGTAGCTTTATTATTGAGCATTGCTTTCTTCGCAAAATCACAAAATATTTAGAAACAGCATATCTATAAAATTCCTTATAGAGTGTTAGGGGCTGCCGTAATTATATATTTATTTTTTATTTGTTAAATTATTTCTGTGAAAACTAGCCGCTGGAGCAGCCAACTGCCTAAAAGAGTTACCATAAAAAAGAACAAATATACAATGATTTTAATAAGTCATTTCATAAACATATTAAATGCACTGGTTATAATAAATTAAGGAAAAATCACAAAAATAGCAATAACTCCCTCAAAAATAAGCCAAACCGTGTAAAATTTGAATATGTTGCCAAGTAAGAGTAGCTGAGTAAAACTGCAATATACAAACTAGTGGCGCTGCACACGGAATACATCATCTGCGAGGAGCATAAAAGTCCATGTTTGAGAGCAAGCCCACATATTTCACTGTGCTAGTGACATCAGAAATCTGAGGTAGCCAATTCGTAACAATGACCTCCAGGCATCATTTGCCTGCAGAACTACGATGGAGAGCCACTGGAAGACTAGAGGCAGGACAAAGCCAAACAGAAGTGGCCAGAGGGCTAAATGTGGGTCCTTCTGTGGTTCATAGACTTTGGAGGCAATTTCAAACCACAGATTCGGCATCTAGGAGGTTCAGCCAAGGACTGCCAACTGCTACGACGAGCGTCGATGACCAATATTTGACATTATGTGCAGGCAGGAATAGAACCGCTACTCCGACTCTTCTTAGATCCTCCTTGCTGCAGCCATCCGAAGCTTGGTGTCAACGTCAACTGGGCATAGAAATCTTCACGAAGGTGATCTGTATGCGAGGCGACCAGCCATTTGCGTACCGCTCACGTCACGCCATAGGAGGGACCGTTTGCAGTGGGCACCACAACATGTCCACTGGACGCCTGATCAATAGAGGGCTATTCTCTTTACGGATGAGTCCAGGTTTAGTCTAGAAAGCGATAGTAGGCGTTATTTGATATGGAGAGAGCCTGGAATCCGTTATCATCCGTCAAACATCCGTGAAAGAGATGCATACGGAAGAGGCAGTGTCTGTGTTTGGGGTGGCATCTCTTTGGGTGGACGCATAGACCTCCATGTCTTTCCGAGGGGAACCGTGAATGCTCAGGTTTATAGAGATGACATCCTTGATGCTTATGTGCGCCTATATGCCGGGGCAATAGGTGTTGCTTTCCTGTTACAGGACGACAATGCAAGACGACGCAGGGCTCGCATCGTAGATGATTATCTTCAACAGGAAACAATTATGCGCATGGAGTGATCAGCTCTATCCTCGAACTTGAAGCCTATCGAGCACGTCTGTGATGCTTTAGGGAGACGTCTAGCTGCTCTCAGTCCGCCCCCTCAGACCCTTGCCGCGTTTGCAACTGCTTTGCAAGAGCAATGGCTCTCGCTTCCTATGGAACTGATATATCGCATAATTGAAAGCATCACACATCACTGTATGTGCTGTATTGCTTCTAGAGGCGATCATATTCCATACTGATGGTACTTTTCCTATAGAAAACTGACACCTTCGATTTGTTCATTTTATACATGTGCTAATTTCTATACTACCATAATAAGTGTGGTAATTTCGTTTTATGTTATTTGATACCTTATTATGTGTTGTATATTGTGGGAAAGTTTCATAAAATTCTACATGTAACTTTTTCAGAAATCGTGATTTTTGTGATTTTTCTTTAATTTATGATAGCCAGTGTATTTCTAAATAGATATCGCATGATTTAAATGCATTTTTGTTAAATCAATCAGATTAAAAAGTAGAAAAAGTATTTTTAACTACTGTGTTTATTGCTTTTCAATCACTTGATTTGCTTTTTAGTAACAGAAAAATTAAATTTGAAAGTTTGAAAATCTTAAGCTTTACTTAATGGCAACACGCTGGTACTTGAAGATAACAAACATATGAGACAGTGGCAACACATTGCTTTCAAATAACCGAATTTGTGGATTAAAACTGAAAAATAAATATCTTAAACTAGCTCTTACCCGCGGCTTCACTCTTGTTGATGTGCTTAAATAAGTTTCAAAGACTATTGAAAAGAATAGAAAATAATTTGATTTTTTTTCTTATTGCCTGACCAAGATAATCAGGATAAAATTTTAGTTACTATTACATATTTTTTAAGTTTAAAAAACACTCCGCATAAAATTTCAGTAAATACTGCCCTTCTTCATTGAGATAAAAAGAAATCCATAATGATGTCGCAAAGACGCTATTCTGCATAATTTTTAAAATCCGATTTGGATATATCAAACATTGCAATCTTATGTTTTTTTTTATAGTTTTACTAAAAAATTCTAAAATAAAATATATAATTTTCATTACCAAGATTTCAAAAAGTTTAAAGTATTAACAAAACGTTAAAAACATTAATTCTTATTCAGAAGCGCAAGAATAAGAGTATTATTCTAGGACGCTTCTGTATACTATATTATATGTTTTTCCATTCGGCGCTAATACATATAAATTCCTGGCTTTGGATACACGCGACAGGCAACATATAGTTGACCATGGAAAAAGCATGACTTTTTCAAGCACCCCTGCTACCTGTAATGTTTGCCCTTGCGCTTTGTTAATAGTAACAGCAAAACTAAGTTTGATTAGAAACTGCAGTCTTTTAAAGTGAACTGGTAGGTCAGTGGGTATTATTGGGATTCGAGGTATGATAACACTTTCCCCTTTTCCAACACCTGTTAAAATAGTGGCACCAACTATAATCTGCCCTAATTGTGTGATCCGAAGCCTCGTTCCATTACACAGTCGAGGGGCATCTATATTTCGCATAAGCATGATCGGTACATTTAGTTTCAATTGGATCTATTGACAAATTCTCTTTTATTTCTCCCTGTATCTCTTTCAAAATGTCAATGTTGATTTTGTTTACGATTTCATTTGTCGGCGTTAGAATTGCTCTTGCACATAACCAGTGATCACTATTTAAATTTTCTTGCAAGTGCGGATAAACTTTAGCAATAAGCTCCACATCGTTTTCTACCAAATTACAAAATTCCTCTGAAAGTAATATACGATCTTCAGCATCTGTTTCCAAAAATCCATCGCCAATTTTCAATAGTGTCTCTGGGTAATTCTCTGAATCAATATCATTATGAAGATGCACTCTCATATTTGTTTTAAGACTGAATTTTTCAACTTTGACCCATAAACTTGATGATTTGAGACAGGCTTTGATTTCATCTGTGCGTGCACCTCTTTGGATTACCGGCAGAGTTTGTCGGCAATCACCAGCCAATAAAACTACCATTCATTCCATAATATCTGTACTGTCTCGAAAATCCTGAAGAGTTCGGTTTAACGCTTGTATAGCTTTTTTGTAAGACATCGTACTTTCATCCCAAACTAAAAGCTTACATTGTCGTAGCATCCTACTCCGAGAGCTATTTTTACTAAAATTCCAGACGGGCGAATCTTCCTGCGCAAGATTCAACGGCAATTTTAAAACGGAATGTGCAGTACGGCTACTGTTCAATAGTGTAGCAGCTATACCAGAAGAAGCTACAGCAACCGCTATTTTCTGGTCTTTTCTGAACCCATTCCCTTCTTTCACCATTCCCGGATTCTGTTTTACGTAACGTCTGATGGAACACATGACTTTGTTCTGGAAGTAACTGAGGGACCAATTCTGCTACTTGCTGCTGCAATGCAATGAAATTGTAGTATAATTCTCGAGCAATTTCATCATTAAAGTAATTTTCGTCTGATGGTCGTGGACTAAGCATTCCAAAATTTTGAAGCCTCTTCCCCACCATTGTCAAAACCTTGTTTTCAATTATGATCAGTGCTTCGTTATAGATGCGCTTCTTAAAAGTCATATGTGCATGTACTCGCTGCAATCGCCACAAAATATCCGTCACTATGTCCTTCTTGTACTTATCCCATAAAGTTTGAGGATTAGAAAGGCCGCAAGATGATATAAGGGTTGCGTAAAGTTTCCTAATTTTATCTGGTGATCGACATTGTACAGCTTCTTCCATAGTTTCGTTCCAATGGTTATCATTCTCTAACAGACCCTGAGCTTCACATGCTTCTCTATAAGTTCGACATTTGAGACTATTAACAATTTTAAGATCTTTAAAGCTAGTTGGACCTCGAATATGATGCAATAAAATGAGTAGACAAAAACATTCAAAATTCGTTACATGGACGGTGTAGACACGACCAAGAGCGTCCGATGATTTAACCCCTGGCCAATTTTCAACAGGCGTACCTTGAACGCGACGTTGTTATTCTTTTTTTTTTGAGTTGTTCCATGTATAATAACGGGGAACTTCGGAACATAATAATCTTTTCGCAAAAGTATCTGTCTGGCAAAGCTGGAAAAAAGCGGTTAGTGTGGTTTTAGGAGGAGATAAAATTCTTTCTTGAAAATTATTCTCATTAAAAAAATGCTGTCCATTTTCTAAATGCACGGCAAGATGTGCAACAGTCGGATATTTTTCATGTAATGGAAAACCAAGGAGCCGCCATGCTGCCTCATTACTACTGACATATTGCCCTGCTTGATAGATTTGTATTTCATTCAGAAGCTGCAACACACCTTCGTTACGCAGATTGCAGATCGCCAGGTCATCCCCTTTATTGATATATTTACAAATATATTTAATCGCACGAACAGAGTTGCAGGCTTCAACATTAATGTGAGCATTAAATAATTTACACAGAACTGGTAAATATGGCACAACCTAGCTATTATCAAAAGTCTTGAGTACCCCATTGCGAGTTTGAATCGTAACTCTTCTACCACCATCTTCGGGTGCTCTTCGTCTGTATATGGGTAAACCTTATCATTGTGCATTGTTTCCTTTAGTAGCTCCCGGGGAACTTTTTTGCACATTTGCCATTTTTCATGCAAGGTGATGCTGGATTGCGAGCTCCCGTAGGGACCATGAATCATGTTTTTGATTACGTTCTCGTACAAATTTTTATTTAGTTCTAGATCCAGGATTTCGGCGCTTATAATGTTATCTATTTGTTAGTATCGCAGCTTTTGTTTTAACCAAATATAATGTGCACATGTGGCAGACCTCGTTTCTGCCATTCAATGCAGTACATGTGGCACTGGACGTTTCCAAATAATTTTCCTTTGGTTATTACATCAATGATCTTTTGAACTTTTAAAAGAAACACGCGGGCAGCTACGTCATGTCGATCAGTGGCTCTTTGTCTGAGCATAAGCTCTTCTGTCATTTCTTTCCATGAAGGATGCAGGTAAAAGTTACAAATAGGTCAGGCCTACCGTAAGTGCGTACGTAGGCGAAAGCGTCTTGTGTGTATTCATGCAAATAGTTGGGACTTTTCACAAAAGTGGAGGGAAGAATAACCATCTTGCCTAAGTCGTTGGGACTAATTTTACCATATGTGCTAATTGCATCGTGTAGGTGAATGTAATTTTCAACTCGTAGTTGTGTCTGGTTTAAAGAAATGTAACGAAGGTGTTCGCTCTCTACTTTGATATACATATCTACTAAGAATTGATGAAAGATATGCCTCGACCGCGGAAGGAGGTTGAAATCATTCTCTCGAAGCATCATGTGATAGGCATAAAAATCCATGCAGGAAACTTTTTTTATTGGGAACTGGCTGTTTTATAGTTGGATTAATCTGGAATATGAAAATGGTATCCCAATTGCCCTTTACTAAAAATTAATGGGTACCGCAAAGCATCATAAAATTTATGAGTATCTGCTAGGCGTGTCAGTGTATTATCATGTGCTCGTAACACTGTATCTCGTGGAGAGCATGGGTCGCCAGTAACCAAGACAGCAACTTCATTAATTGTCGGTGCATTATAGCGCTTCTCATGTTCGCCACGTGTAGTTCGATCAGCATGAATGACGACTTTATAATCGTCTTGAGGCCAGTTTTCTTTTGCAGTTTTGAAGGTATTTATCAAAACGTTGTGGTCACGTAACATTCTTTGAATTTTCAATATTATGTCTTTCTCGATTCCATCAATATACTGACAACGATGACTTAGTTCATTTTCTTCTTGATCCATAAAATAAACTTCCAAATATTTATGTTGGAAAAAGTGAACTAATTCGATGCTATATCTGGCCTTGTACGGTAAAAGTTGAGGAATACCCGGACATCCTTATTTCTTTGTCTACTCCAAAAGATGTCATTTGGAAGCAAGAGTTGTACTTTCTGATTTTACTTAAAAAACGTTTTGATTCATCTGTATCATATAAATATATAGTTTTCAGTGGCTCGTCTGGTTCATCAAGTAAAGGAAGCGAAACTTTACCATTGGAACAGCACATTCCTGCAGTTCCATCTTTCCATTTTAAAGCATCGCAAAACTAGCATTTTTTACTCACAGAATCGATAACAATTAATGGATGATTATGGTAATCAATTGAAGGACCGTATTGAAGTCCAGAATCATTAAATACGGACCAACTGTTATGCATGAAATTTCGCCGGTGTTCGGTTTGTATTTTTGCATGAATGATTCTTCTCGCCTGCAATTGTTCTGGAGTATCTCTCGCTCTAATAACTGCCTGTTGTTAAGCTTGTTCTTCCAAGCGAATCTGTGACTGAAGACGCGTTTCAATGGCTCTCAAAGCAGTTTGACGTTCAGCTTGTTCTTTCAAGCGGATCTACGTTTGGAGAGGTGTTTCAGCAGCTCTGAAGGTAGCTTGTCGTTCAGCTTGTTCTTTTAAACGAATTTGTGTTTGAAGAGGAGTTTCAGCAGCTCTCAAAGCAGCTTGTCGTTCAAGTTGTTCTGTCAAGCGGAGTTGTGTTTGGAGAGGCGTCTCAGCTGCTCTCATAGAAGCTTGACGTGAAGTTTGATCCTCTAATCTTTCTTGTCTTTGAGAAGTTGTTTCATCAGTTCTCAAAACAGACTGTCGCCTTGCTTGTTCTTGTCTTCTTAATTGTGCATATACGGAAGAGTCTTGGGATAGAGCAATTTTTGCTGCCCGGGCCCGAGATGAATTCCTAGATATGTTAGATTTATGTTTGCGCGGCATTTCTGAAAAAAAAAATAATAAATAAATAAAACTGTAAAAATTTAAACTGTCCTTAAATAAGATTCAAACTCCGCGTGAATTTTAAAAATACGTGTTTCGCCACGAAATCTAGTAAAACTGCTACATATATTTCCTAATGACTGAAAAATGTTTGTGAAAGTAGAGCCAAAAGCCGGAAATCCTGAAGGGTTTTAAATAATAAATTAAACAAATGAAAATTAATAAACGCTTAATTAATAAATAAATGTTACGCTTTCACGTCTTAATTACTTAACCGATCATGAAATTTTCAAGAAATATTTTATATATATTAGAAGAGTTCAAAAATCTTTGTGTGGTTTAAGCCACGCACCTTTATGAAACTTTCAGCATTTAATGTTTATACAACGACAATCATTTTAAGTTATAAAACCTATTATATAGTTTAAGTTCGAACAGATAAGTTACATTTTATAGCTTATAACTTTTTCGAATATATCAAAAATATTTCTTGAAAATTTCATGGTGATTGGTTAAGTAATTAAGATTTGAAAGCGTAACAAACAAACTAACTAGCATTCGCATTTATAATATTAGTCAGGATTCAGTCTGGCACGCTGGAGATAGAAATATTTTATTTCGAACAGCATTGCTACAAGTCGCTTTCAAATTGCTGAATTTCTTGAGCAAAACCTCGTAATGTTTAATCAAAATATGAAATAAATCAAAAACAAATTCGAAATTCAAAATTGAGCTTTCGAAGTATCCATGTTTGTTCGTGTATTAAAAACTGTATGGCAATACGCCGAACATTCATACAAGTAGATTAATATAGTTTAATGGAAACAAAAGATTAAATAATTATTTTTAGAAAATTCAACAGCAGTTTTTTGTCACGAATAACAAAAGAGCAAGGCATCCTTGATAAATTTGTAAGGATAATGGCTTACTTTTTGTAATCAATTAAATTAATAAATTTCGTTATTTGGAAGATAACGGTTTTTTTAATCGTGATATAATTGTAGATGAATTTTGTAAAGATATAATGTATTTCTCCCGCCTTCTTAGCATGCCTTCGTGGTGCAATGGCCAGCGTACTTGGCGCGTATTCCAGAGGTCCTATTCCCGGCGAGATCGTTACTTTTTTTTTCATGCCTCCTGCTTCAAAAATCCTAATGTCTCTACAAAGAGATTTATTTAAACTCTTGCTTCCATTAAATTGTATAAAAATATTTTTCTACTTTTAGTTCATTAATTATTTTTATGAGTTTTAAATGAAAGCTTATTTTATACGGAATTTATTAAGGAAGTATTATTCACCTTCTCGCAGAGTTTTTGCAACTTACTCAGGTTCCTAATTATGTTGACCCGATTTCATTTATATGGATATTATGTGAGTCAATGAGAGAGATGTCTCCAGGATCCACAATCAGCTCATGCGAACAATAAGTACTTCGTGCACCCAGCTTTAGAGTCATGCATTCACGTGTTTATGAGACACGATGCATTGAAACCGCCATTGATTGGCCCGTATGATGGCCCATTTAAAGTAATAAAAATTTTACACTGAGAAAGGAATCGGTGATTGGCATCGATCTCCTGAAAACAGTATTTTTTGTTTCAGACACTCTAGTGCAAGCATTTGAATTGGAATTGCATTCATAGTCTTTGCTGTAGCATCAGTTTCCACTAATCCATAGGGCACTACGGTTGAAATAGCTCTGCTGGCCAACCAAACACCACCATCTTATACTACGCGACCTGGCAGGAGAGTCAAGATTAATCCGAGGTATCTCTGACTCCTGGTACCTCCGGCACGTGGACTGAAGGAGTACTATGGCGGAAATCGTCATTGCAGTGAGTGGCAGCGTTCATCTTTGCTTCGCAATCTACTTAACTTTTACGCCAGAGAACAGGGGCTCCGTTGCCTTGCAGACTGCCTTACACAAATTAAAGCCCCTGCCTCCGGAAGCTAACTACCTTCCGCTCTCCACCACAACCGGGTGGGTGGCAGGACAGACGGCAATTTTTGAGTCCTAAAACAAGAAGATACATGGGCAAACAACGCCAGTGGGCAACATAAAATTCCTGTGACCAGAGTTACAATGACTGTTTTTCAGAAAAAGAAATAGTCTACATAAGCATACATCTTAGCTATACAATTACAAGACATTTCTTATTCAGGCAGTTACATACAGTTTAACATTAGAATCTTAAGGATACGAAGCAAAACATTAGCTTCCTAAATAACTATACAGGATGTAGAGATTTAATTCTAAAAACCCCTAAAAGCATCTTACAGTAAGATAGCACGATTGAGTTACATTTACAGCAGACTATACGCAAAGTACCTATTAATAATTACTATTAACTATTTAACCTATCAATACTCGAATACTGTTGTTGCCATTAAACCAAGAGTACCAATTAGTTGGCATTGAGAACTATACACCACAGTATTTGTGATACTTTAGTACATGCTTTAACCATTCTATTAAATTTATATTCAACTCAGATACAAATACCAAATAAAAATACATGCAAGAGAGTTGAAGAGACAGTTAATAATGGAATATACAATAAATAGAATACAAAAACCCTAACTAGATAGTACATCAAGTTCAAAAACCTGAAAATACTTAGATACAAATGTTACAACTATACAATTACCATGCATAGCAGTAATACTACCTTCTCTTTTAAAACACTGATGCATACAGGACTATACAACACAGTATTTATGATACTATATTACATACAGTTACCATTCTATTAAATTTATATTCAACGCAGATTATTCATGTGCCAACAAAATGCATGCAATAGAATTCAAGAAACAGTGAATACTGGAATGAATAGTAGTTTTAATACAAACACTAACTAGATTGTAATATAAATTTCATAATCCTGCAAATACTTAGTTACCATTATTACAATTTTTACAAATGCTGTACGTAGCAGTGATACTACCTCCTCTTTTACAATACTGATACATACTAGACTATACTACACAGTATTTATGATGATATAGTACAAACGATTACCTTCGCAATATACTGAATATATATATATTTACTGCGCAATGTGTGTTCTCCATAGTGCGAGGATAAACACTTAAAACTTTTTCGCCGCGACTTATTTTGCCTGTTCATTGCCGATTACTGGCGTCGGCTCGAGTGTGTTAACGTTAAATGTTTAGCCTCTTGCGAGATGTGATTTCCTGTTTTAAATGTTAAATAAAGCTAGTGTTAACTCTTAGCTGAAGTTTAGTGATTAGTTTTGAGATCTAAATCGAATTTTGAAAAAACTGCGTTACTACGTGCGTTGCCATCCACTAACAATGTGTGCACAATTCTCAAGCAGAGGGGAATTTCTCCCTAGAAGGGAATTTCATAGTTGCTGGGAAGATGCTGCCAGCATTTTATTTAGCTATTAAATATTTAGTTTTAGTCTATAAATATAAAATCTACCTTTGTTCAAGTTTTCTATACTTTTTGTTGTTTAGTTTATAGACTGTGCTAAAAAATAATCTTAATCTAAGTACGTATTTTTCAAGTTTTGTAAAGGAGGGGGGGGCAATGATCTAGCAATCCTGAAAGGGATGCATGGAACAAAAAAGATTGTGAACAATTGCTATTGGTTATCCGGGAGTTAAAGTACGTTAAAAACCGATGACAACTTCCGAGGTACTAACAGGATGAGTGAATTAAATAGAACCTCAAGAAAAAGAAATGAACAGTGAGGCATACAATCAGAGTCTTTTTATCTCTAGCAGTGGTCTCAAACTCAGTTGCATGCGGGCCGAATGCATGATCTGAAAATAGCTGATGGATAAGACTTTAGATTCTTATTTTTAATAAAATGGAAACTTTTGAATGAACAGAATAATAAAAAAAAAATCTGAAAGGTTTCAGATTTCAATTACGTCCATAGGGGCGTTTATTTAACATTTCGTGTGTTACCTTTATTTATTAAATACCATGTTCTTCGCACTTAAACCATAAAATTCAGTTCAACAGCAATATCGCAAACTAATTTTACATTGAGCATATCTTTAGAAATTTCGGTACACACTCTTACGCGCTGGAGATAAAAATGTTTTTCTGTACAACGTTGGTATTGCTGGCTTTGAAACCTTTGAGTTTGCTAATGAAAAATTCCTTAAAGGTTTAGAGAATATTGTTACGAATTTCACGTTTATTTGGCTATTTATTTAGAATTGTAATTAAAATTCCTTTTTATTTTCCCGTGCAACGCAGACGATTTTTGAAGAGAAAGTTACGTAAAAGTAAATAAATAAATAAAATAAGCAATAAATTGAAAA
The DNA here is from genome assembly GCA_000611955.2 of Stegodyphus mimosarum. Lineage (NCBI taxonomy): Eukaryota > Metazoa > Arthropoda > Arachnida > Araneae > Eresidae > Stegodyphus > Stegodyphus mimosarum. The sequence goes on along the minus strand of KK118251.1, from coordinate 28,640 downwards.
GTGGAACGACGCAAAATGCCAAAACGAAAGTAATAGTCCTTCGGGATTCAAATCCCTTTGGACTAATAAAAATTTAAATAAATTTCAAATTTCGCTTATTAAATTTTATCAGAGCATACGTAAGCAATGGTAATAATATTACAAAGAAAAATAATTCAGATTTATATTACTTTTCTATCTGAAATTAAACGTTTGGTACCTGCAAGACACATTTTTGTTAATTACACTTTGTAAGTTGAACGGACTGACAGCTAAATATTGAATCTTCAGTCTTAGATTTATTTAAAATCCTTTGAACATTATTCATTAGTTATTAAATAACGTATTTCCTCCCTCCTTCTAGCATATATTTGTGGTGTAACGGTTAACATACTCGGAATGTATTTTAGAGGTCCAGGTTTGAGTCCTAGCGAGGGCATTGCTCATTTTTCATATCTTCTGCTTCAAATAACCTAATGACGCTACAACTTTAATAAAAAAAAATAATAAATAAATTGTGAAAATTTTCCAAGTGGCTCAAAACTTGAGAGTAAATGATGACAATGATATTCTATCCTTTATTTACCAAATGTTGTTTCGACGCATAAATAAAAATACGTACGCCCATAAGTAATTAATTGTAAACTTTTTTATTTTTTCTACAACTTGAAACTTGATGACGTTTCGATTTTGATAATCTTTGTAGACTCAGACAGAAATTACCTTCATCACGGATTGTAGATGCTGTTCTGTCAGTCGGGATCTTAATTCTTACTAATTAAAAAAAAAAAAAAAAAAATCAGATTTTATATTACATTTTGTGTGTTACTTTTATGCTTTGAATATCCTGTTCTTCGCACTTAAACTATAAAATTCAATTCAACAGCAATATCATTAAATAATTTACAAACAGCATATCTTTAGAACTTCCGATACACAGTCTCGTGCGCTGCCGATAAAACTGTTTTTTTTTTTTTAATACAGTGTTGCCATTTTTCGCTTTGAAATCATTGAGTTTGTTAATCAAAATTAATTAAAAGTTTTACAAAATATGAAATCGATGATAAAAAAAATTCCAAATTTGGGCTTCGAGATGCCTATATTCGAGTGGAGGATTACATTATTCAAAATTTGATGTCTCTATGTACCGATGTTTTTTCGCAGTGCGAGAAACATGCGTATATTCATGCAGATTAGTCATTATTTAATTTCTTTAACTATAATGCAGGGCTCTAATATTTGGTGGCAACATTTTGAAAAGTGAAACAGCGTTTATAGTGAACCAACGCAAAATGCCAAAAGGAAACTAATAGCCCTTCCGGCTAACCCCCTTTGGGTTAAAAATCTGTGTTTTCAAATCTTTGAATAATATTTATATTATATTGTAAATTTATTAGTTTCATTTTCAAGTTTTTTTCTGCGTTATTCATATTTGTTTTTAATAGTAATGAAAATAATGTAAAATCGATGCTCCAATTACTAAAATCTTGAAATCTTTGCAACAAATACCTAATAGGAATATTTGAGGGCCGCATGAAAATGTTTCGCGGGCCGCATGCAGCCCACTGGTTGCCATTCTTTGATCTCTGGCCTATAGTTTATTACAAAATTTTATCATAATCATTGTATTTTACTTTCCTTTGTGACGACAGTTTTCACAAGAAGTAGGCACAGAAATTTTGTAATCGATCTGTAATGTAATTGCATAGGAATTTAATTTATCCATGAGATATAAAATAATACTTGTAAAATGTTGTTGGGAAATCCAAGTAAAATGACTTTATAAAAGACGAACTTAACGTTGTATTAAGCAACGTATTTTTATAGCAGTGAAGGAAAATGAAAGACTTACGCATTACTGATTGACAGTAATGTACGTTTATAACGGCAAAGATTTTATCACAAAGCGAAAGCAATAATAACACCTCTTTGAACTGTTGAAAAAGATTTTATTTATTTTTATTTTATACTAAACAAATAAATGTCTAATAAATCTTTATATGTAACACAGATAATCACTTTTAAAATCCGATTTTACAATTTATAAATGGTGTCATGCGTGCTTTACCAGAATAATAGCCTTTCGTTTATCTGGGATTAAGATTTTTTTTTTTAATTAAAAGTTTGATATGGTTAAAGCAGTTCTTTATTATTTTTTTCTGAGACGGGGTTCCAAAATTTTAATGTTGCATTAAATTAAAATCTAGATGCTTGGCGATTTCATCCCCTACATGGCGACATAACTCTGTCATTTGGCGATTTCTTTACTTTATTTGATTTAATTTGGCGACATTACTTCAGTTTAAAAAGTTCATTCCATAATATTAACCGAATTGTTGATAATGATAAGCGATGCATTTCCTGTGTTTTTGAATTCAAATGGGCGTTGTTTAAGTCCTTCAATAACAATTTCCGAATAATAACATTAATTGCGATCACTTTAAGCTGCGTTTACTTAGTAATTTTAATAATGTTAGTTACAGTAGATAGTCTGGACATTCCTCTGACTCGTTTTGCTACTGGCTTATAGTTAAAAATTTCAAAGAAAGAATTCTTTAGGCAAATGCAACCATTGAATTTTATGAGGTTAAATTTATTATACTAAGCCTACTATGAGAACCGTATATTTCAGAGGTGGCGAAACTTCATGTCAGTAACAGCCGCCCGTAAGAGTTCAGGAAAGTTCGAAAGTCGCAAATTAGATTTCCCAAAAGCCATACGTCCATATTTACATTATTTAAAAATAGTGAAACAGGTTTCACATGAAAAGAAACATCTAATAACTTTGTAAAAAGCAATCAAATAAATTAATTACTTCTTTTGCACATTTGAAGAGTTTTGTACCATATTTCATACATATATTTTATTGGCATAAGAGCCATCCATTCAACTTGAGAAGAGCCGAGCTATGGCCAATAGGAATGCTTCTTTCGTTTTCGATTTTGTATAAATTTAGTTCTAAAATTTTATTAGCAGAGCTGCTATGTGTGTTATGTTTTATGAAATTATTTTTTGACCTCAGTGAAGTTATTCCAAAATATTTGGACCGTTACATTCGATAAATGTCACGCATTTAACATCCACTGGAGAAGCATAAGATGTTTAATTTACCTCGCAGTCTCACGCAGAATAACTTCTTGGAGTGTTGCCATTCGCAAAATATAATTTCTTTAATTTATTTTTCAGATTTAATCAATATTTAAATGTTTACTAAAGTGGGCGATTTAAAAGCAACATACACATTTCTTAATGATCTAGATGTTCATTTTATCGTTTAATAATAAATTAATTCACATAGATTAAAATACATGTAGTTTGAAAAGTACCTTATTGATAAAATATTATAAATGTTTGTAGAGTTAAAAGATCTAGTGACCATATAAATAAATCGTATAAGCTTCATAGTTTCTTAAAAATACGTACTGTATTATATTATGGCATCAGGCTGAAAAATTTGAACGCAAGAAATAAGTGATCAGAATTTACGTTCTTTTTTTTTTTTTAATAATGGCTTTTTTAAGTTAAAAAAAACAGAAAAACACACGCCTG